>MU551627.1:3061888-3074210 GCA_024362625.1 Silurus asotus
TCGATTGCAAATTTCTGTTTGTTTCTTTCTAATTTCTATTCAAAATTTTTAACCCCCGTAACTCAATTTTTTTATTTCAGTGTCAGCTTTTCTATCTGCCTAGCAATATCTAGCTAACTTGTTAGCTCGTAATTAACAGTATATTTATGCTGCACAGACATTAAAGGAAAGATGTGTAGAAGGCAGACAGATATTTTCTGACACACACACACACACACACACACACACACATCCACACAGTTGTTATGACCCTCTGTTCCTCGCTCTGAGTCATAGGAATGTCTGACAGCTCCGGTCACCAGCTCAGTATGAGAGTGTGTGTGTCTTTATGATTTTCTGTTATTATGTTATTATCTCACCCAGGTTTTATCACTGGTCCAAATTTTATTGATACTTGTCTGGGATTGATTTATTGATTTTTTTTATATAAGGGAGGCTGAGGGAGGGAACTATTTCCAGGACATCCACACCCATCCACACCCATCCATCCACCCACACACACACACACACACACACACACACACACACACACATCTCATTCTCCTAACTCCAGCAGAGTCCAGTGAAGTTAATAAAATATGATTAATGATCTCTCACTTGCTCTTCAGTCTTGCAGTGTAATTTCTGAAACAGTGAAAAAAAGCTGTCAGACGAAATTGCTCAGAGATCAGTGTTATTAGCACTCCCATCCCTCCTTACACCACATCCCCCCGAACCCTGTGTGCCCTACACTCTGGACTTGCTCTGATCCATCAAAGCTCAGAGGCCAGGGAATGCTTTTGCTCTTCCTCAATCACTTTATTGGACAGTTCTGAGAGGGCCCTCAATCGCAGAACACACACACACACACACTCACATACTGCCCTCCCCGGTACATTGCATCTTCATTTCATAGCCTTATCTGCAGCAGCATTATCTTGTTACGACCATCGGGCGAGTGAGACTTCCTCTCCTGGAGCGCTTGCTTGTCTCCTCCCAGGCCTCCGCTTGTCTGAAGATGCAGCCGCCTGTCCGTCTCACTTCATTTTTTCCTCCACACGCTCAGCCTCGAGCTTTGATGCCTGCTTTGCTGCGGGTGTGACTGGCGTGTGTCTGGATCAGGGGCAGCTTGAAGGAGTTAGGGAGTGTGTTTTAGACGTGGAGTAATGGCTCCTGCCACTGTAATGAAGGCGGCAGGATATCCTGTGTCAGAGTTGCAGGTTAAACGTGCACTAGATAAGGTGTAATGAATGAATGTGTGTGTATGCGCTTGTTTGTGTGTGTGTGTGTGTGTGTGTGTGTGTGTGTGTGTGTAGCAACTGTATAGCGACCAGGAGATTTGATAAAATGTATTCTTCTTAAGCCGAAATCAGTGGTGACACGTTCAGTACTTCATTCCTTGCACAAGCCTCCAGTTCGGCATCTTGTACGTCACACGCTCAAATTGTGAGCTGTTAAATAACTGTGAATGCACTCGCCTGTGTGGTTTCTTTATAATGCACATCATTTGGTATCACTCGATATAATCCACGTATTAGATGTAGCTTTTAGTATTAAAGCGTTGCAAAGAAACTATTCAGATGTCTGCTGCCTAACCTAAACAGCATTGTGAGCTAAACAATGCTAGCTATATTAGCCTCCTGAAGTAAAACTAATGACACACACTTTGGAAACAAAGCATATAGTCCATCCACGTTTCTACAAACTATTCATATTCCAAAGGGTCTTATTTCTCTTGGTAAAGTATTAAGCCTGACGTGTGAGCATTTTTTTTATCACACTAGTAGAGAATGTGGCCATCGTCTGAGTGAGCCCTGTATGTTCGAATAACAGTAATAATTCCTTGTGTGATTGAATGCAGCTGGTGTTTTCGCTTCTACTCTGAAGAGAAGACCTGCCACTGAAGGGAGGGATGTTTTGAAAGTTTTGAGTAACGCTAAACGTACAGATTCGAGCCGACAGAACTCTCAGACCTGCAGGCAGTGGTGGTGAATTATGACGTCACGGCGCTCGGCTGAAGCACGAGGCCGCTCGGGAGAAGCAGACCTGACTGTGAGGGAAGAGTGATAGAGTGTGAGAGTGAGCGTCTATTCGCGAGGAGGGGAGCCTGACCTTTCCGCTCTGTTCCCTTGTTTCCTTACTCGTTCTCTCCACAGAGATCATGCATGACTGCCCTCTAGCTGCCAGAGAGCAAGAGGGCTTCATCTGTCTTTCTCTGTTTTTTCTTTTTTACTCTGCATATTCATGGAGGACTCAGGTCTATTAATACATTTAAATGTGTTGAAAGGATGGTGCATAATTTCTAATGACTTTTGTATAATGGATTAAATGGATACCGAGGAATGTGCATGTGGATTGACACCTGTTTTTCTTCAATGTTGCAAAAAAGCGTGACTTTTATTAGAGATGCAGGTCTCATAGCAGTATCTATAATTTACTAGCATTCAAAAAGTCTCTTTAACATGAACTAAAATGTAATTGTGCAACAATTTATGTATATTTAAAATCTTTGTGAATAGCGTATCTTTTAAACACTAAATTAATAGATAAATTACTATTTATTAGTAAATAAATTACTGCATAAACTAGATCCTTTGTATTTTTTCGGACTGATCTCCTTTATTTTATAAGGAGACCTTTCTAACCCGGTTTGATTTCTACCAGGATTCCCGTGCTGTAGACACACAGCTCACAATTGCGAGGATGTAAATGATGCAAATGATATGTTACAGCCTTCACAGTTTGGGAGATTGTTTGGGGTGTGACACTTCTCTTAAAAGACTAGCAAAACCAATTAAATAGCTATAACATTTTACTAATATGCTTTTGTGGGTTTAATTTGTCACACGTCTGTAGATTGCCCATCTTCTGTTCTTGCGTATCTACTTTTGTCCTATCGCGCATTTCTTTGGTCTTCTACAGGATATGCAACAGTGGAAACCCTTTACATTCAAATATCAAAAATATCAGTACTCAGTAATTATTAGATTATTAAGCGATTTGCGGTTTGTTCCTCATTTCATCTTGATGTGTGAAAGTAAAGTCGCAAAAACAAACTGATTAAACGCACAGCATCAGTGACTGCTTCTGCTCGGGGACACACACACAATATCTGGCACTTCCCCAGGATATGAGAACAGATACTGTGTGTGTGCGTGCATGAGTGTGTGGCCTACTGAAAGATGAAGAGCGCTCTGCATTAGCCATTGTATTCAGCTGTTCCCTGCAGAAGTGTTGGCATCGCTTTCCTGTTTTCCGCCTTCGAGGCCATCCAGCGTTCGGAATTCTTTCAACATCCTATATTTTTTGAACCTCAATCAAATCAGAAGCAGGAAACCTAACAGCACCCAACTGACCGCTGCAGTCACGACTTCATCTATGCGATACGTGATCGAAAGCCTACGTGTTATTCAGTCCGGTGTATTTGTGTTTATGTTATTTTGGCCTGGCTGATTTGAGGATCTTGTGTAGATATTTCAATAAATATCCTCACAATTCATTTAAAGATTTCTGTTTTTGCATTAGATTTACATTCACAGTTAAATTTATTTTATTTGGCAGACACACTTATCCAGAGAGTCTGGAGCAGTTGAGGGTTAAAGGCCCGGCAGTGGCAAATTGGTGGTGCTGGGATTTAAACTTAAAACCTACCGATCCAGAGTCCAATGCCTTAACCACTGAGGTACATCCTCTTTACACCTCTTTTTGGTAACATGATCAGCAGAGTGGGCATTACAAATTTTGTAATTTCATATTCATGTCATTTTATTTTAAAACCTGTCCTATATATGGTCTATTTTATATATTTTTATGTATTTGTATGCAGTGTATTTGCAGACATATTGCAATAATACCTTGATTAATGACTAATTTGAATACCTTGACTAATACCTAACACTTAAATATTAAGTCATACACACACACACACACACGCACACACAAACACACAAAACCCACTCACATGTACACACACTCCAGGCTCACCTTGGATGGTGTAAGGTTTCAGATATGACTGTGCCTTTCTTTGTGCAACCTCTTGACTCGCCACCTTTTAGTAACCCTCTACTAAGAACGAAGTGAAAGCGTTTCCACAATGTGGTTTAGGTTTGAAAACTACCGCAGGGCTTTGTATAGACACACACATGTACACACACACATACGCACACAAGAGATAAGCTCTCTCGCTGCAGCTTGCTTTTAATGTATCGCGATTTTCCTATTATCTACTGTGCAGCGCGTCGGCCTAACACCTAGCGCAGAGGCGCGTTATCTTTTTACGGAGGTGCGATTCTTTTAATATAGCAGCAAGAAAATAAAGTAGCACATGTATGCGCTCGAGGCCTGGTAAGCCAGTGAACGGCATGCTAAAGGAGCCTGTTGAAACTGTTCCAGGTTGTACAGTGCTGAAGAAATCATGTCTGATGGGGTTGTAAAATATTGATATGTTACAGGTACGGCTGGCGGAGTCGCGACTGCAGGTGACGTTTTACAGGCTGCTTACTTTGTTCACTGTATCAGTCATGCAGAAGTGAACAGCCGAGCCCAGTTAAAGTGCTCTGTGTGTGTGTGTGTGTGTGTGTGTGTGTGAGGGGGGTGGGTGTAAGGATCTAAGGTGCCAGCTGACAGTTTGATTTGAAGGTTTTGGAGGAATTTCTCCACACAGCTTTGCTTTATAGTTTGAAATACACTGTGTGTGTAAATGTTTTTTTTTTCTTTCCTCGTCATCGCAGTAGTGCTTCAGCGTTTGTTTAGCTTATGATGTGTTCATTGGCTGGTTTTGAGGTCAAAGCATTTTTCACACCTTGCACCTACATTAGTGTCAAAGTGCAGCAACACCTTAGAACATCCCCCGCTATATTTCCTTCATTTAAAGGTGTTGGGAAGTAAAAAAAAAAAAAAAACATTTGGGTGTGTTTCAGAACACCCTTTTTTCACCTTGTGACACATACCCAAACACACATCCAGCACTCCTGTTTTTGCTACGAAGACCATAAGATGGTGCGGCTCCTGTGGCAACAGATGAGGGTAATTAAGCCCTTAAAAAAAAAGGAGCGCCGGGGGCACGGTAATCTTATCGTATAGACGCAGGAGATTTCCCCCTGGCCTAATCATGATGAAGAATCACATGGGTGGTGAGGAAGATGTAGGGAGGGACAGATTATAATTTTATAATCCTCACATGTGCCCCTACCTTTGCAGGAATGTGTCGCCTGTGACGTCAGAGGCTAAGTAAACGAGCAGTTCTCGATTTCCCCCTCCCTCATTCCTTTTTCTGCCTTCTTCCTTTTTTATTGTGCCGGATATAAATCAGTGTTCCACCTGGAACCGGAGTGTTTGCAGACTTCCAAACACCCAGAACACACACCCCTCCAGCTACCTCTCAAGGTGTGTAATGTGTTTTTGAACCATTGCCTTGACAAGCAGCCCCGGCCATAGCTCCCTCTGCAGCCCTCCACCCAGCTCAAACTGTTTCCCATCTCTTAATAAAAACTGTACGATACCTGTAGCCAGAGTCACACTGCCGACAAGCATGTTCACGTGTGTGTGTGTGTGTGTGTGTGTGTGTGTGTGTGTGTGTGTGCTGTGTGTGTCCAAGTGTTCTGAGGACGGGATCATTTCCTCCTATGCCTGGTTAGTTTTCAGTGACTGTTTTCGCACATAAACCCGGAGCCCTGCTCTCTATCATCCGAGGCCTTTTCCCATAAATTGCGGCAGCAGTAGCTCTTGCCGAAGAAAGAGCTTTACAATGTCATTCCTGCGTTCAACAATACCAGACCGAACGCCTTTTGTAAGTCGGGCGAATGAACGGTTTTGTTATTGTGGTGTAGGTCAGTCAACACTTTATGCCAGAAAGTGACTTATAATCATGAATGTACACAGACAAGGGAACAGATTTGTACTAATCTTTATATACAATTTGTATACAATTGTCTTAATGCTAAAGTAATTTATTTGAACTATACCTAATGTCCTTTTATTACAAAACCAACGAATATCTTACACATAAAATTCTTTATCATGATCTGATATTTAGACAATGTGGGTCTTATAGACATTTTTTTTACTGAGTCAAACTGAACCCTCAATAGACCTTCACACCAACCATGTTTTAGCAACAGCTGTGTATTTGGTAGTGTTTAAAATCATTTCAAATGTACAATTTTATATTTTCTACCCTTTTAAAACTAGGGGTTCAAGCCCCACTATTGCCAAGCTGTCATTCTTGGCCCTTGAGAAAGGCCCTTAACCTTTGGTGGTCAATGGACGATGTATTATGGCTGACCCTGTGCTCTGACCCCAGCTTCCTATCACTGGGATATATAAAAAAAGAATTTCAGTGTGATGTAATGTACAAGTGACGAGCAAAATACCCCTTTGCCTTTACATATTACCAAAAATCATTCTTTATTTTGGCTTGACATAATTAAATAATATATATAGAATTGTTTTTTAGCTGTTTAGGTCAAACACTGTACAGTTTGTTAAATCCAGTGTGATAACGTCTAATTAAATAAACACAGTTTTACACAGTTTTACAAAAATTCAACTACAGTATCTATTGAAGTTCTTATTCAACCTACTGGTCTTACTGCAAATTGTTGTAAGATAAATCCGATCTTTTACAAACCTACAACGCGTTCTGCTTTATCTGATGTCAGATCTTGTTAATGTTCTATACTCCATTGTGCAGCATTTTTAAAGTTATGGCTACACATAACCTTTAATGTGATTTTAACCAGCTATAATTAAAATATTTCAAAACCTTCCTACCAAATTATAGAAATCGGCGCTTTAAAACGACTTGTTTCTAATAATCATTTTTCCTGTCAGAGTTTTAAAAAAAAAAATCGTTCCACCAAAAAAAAAAAAAAAATCGCAGTGTAAGATTTACAGCTTGGATTTATGCTGTGTGGATATTTAGTTTCGCTCTTTATTGCTGACTGCCCACTTGATCTTTTGTTTCAACTTGATAGAGCATGAACTGAATATTCTTTCAGAGTTTTTGTTTTCAAAGAGGTACGCAGCAATAATTTAGCGAGGCTCCTTTCACTGTGGGTGGGTGAGGAGCATATTGATGGAAGAGAGACGGCAATGTTTTTTCTTTTTTTTTATAAATCTCCCCTCCTGTTTCATTATAAATCTTCCTTACCATGAACACCGTTCAGGCTCCTTCCGGTCATTTTTTGACATTTGGTCCTTCTTCTCCTGCCCTCACCCACCACCCTTTTCTTGTCATTATTCTTTTCCTGCAATGAGTAACCGAACACCACAAACTTCACTTCCTCGATGGTGTCGGGTTAGCCGATTCTGATCAGGCAGCGTGTCAGGGGGTTGTGTGGAAAAGGAACGCTTTTCCACTCACAGCCTTTCCGAATGAGACTTAAAAGCTAATCTAGTCTATAAAAGGAATTTTTTTAAACATGTGGCATGTGCTAAAATGGCAATTTGCATCACGTCAGCACCACTGTCTTAAATGCATATAATACGAATATATAATTTTTCATTACTGCTTCATTGCACCCTACTAATGTAGATTAGATATAATTGGACGTGATCTAATCAGCATTGTGTGTCTGTGTGTTTCTGCTACAGGTAGTGGACGAAATGGGCAACGTGAAGTTCTGTCTGGACGAAGCGCTGGAGGCTAACGGGAGTTGGCTAAAATACGTCCGGGCAGCGCCGTCTTATGAGGAGCACAACCTGTCCGTCTGTCAGATTAGCGAAGATCAGGTCAGATGCTTTTCCTTGTCACGGTTGGTCTGTTCTGTTCTGTCTTTTTGGCCAAGGCTCTTTGTTTCACACACACCATTCATATTAACTTGTACGTCCGTGTTCTAACCACAGACCTCCATGTAAAACCACAATTCCCTCTTTTAAAAGGGAAATTTAAGCATATTAATAATTAAAGTCTCTTTAATACGTCCACCAGAAGCCAGATCAAATCGTAATTCTTTTTTCCCCTTAGCATTGTGCTCAGAAACAGAACCTGGCCTCATAACAGGCCTCAGGTTCAGGAGCTTTCCCCAAGTGAAAAAAATTCCTAAATGAAACGTCAAGCTTTTAAAATGTCCGTTCGGATAACAGCAGCTTCGTGAGGATTTGAAGATAGCATTGATGGAGTCATGAGTCATAAATCAATGACTCGGCCTAAGTAAATAAACGTGATTGGGTGCTAAAAATCTTGCTGCTGGCAGACAAACACACTCGCCATCTCGACATCGCAGTTTCGCTCGTGGACTGGTATTGGCACGGCGAATCGACTTAAGCAGGCGTCCAGCATGTTAAGAGACACGGAGCAGTTGGTCCTGTCAGGAAGACGTGGAGAGGACCTGCTGATGTCACAACACTGACTGTCCAACAATAGATAACAAACCGGGATATTGTTTGTACAGGGCCGTTCTCAATGTGTGTGTGTGTGTGTGTGTGTGTGTGTGTGTGTGTGTGTGTGTGCGTACGTGTGTGTTGAAGGAAGTGAGTCAACACTCCTTTAAAGGAGTATATGATAGAAGTGTGGAGGAGAGGATACTGCTGAAACTCGGAAAGACTTAAATATACTTCCTGTCTTCTTTGAAACCATGGGTAGGGATTTATTACCTCAGAGATAAGATACCTGGTGAATCAGACATGTTCAGTATATTCATGGAAGCGTTTTGTGTGCTTCTGTTTACGGTTTATTAGCCGCCAGAGGTGTTTTTGATAGCTGGGGTTTAATTGCCGAAATTTTTAATACATATCCTGTGTTTTGCACCTTTTTTTGTGAGGCACAGGTTGATGATGATTATTTCCACTTTGAAAACTAAACTTTTTTTCAACAAAATAGAGAGAAAAAAAAAACCCAGCTGTTAACCTACAGGTGGATTTATTATTATTCTTTTAACCATTTTGATCAAATGCAAGACACCAGACAATACCAGACATTTTTTTTCACAGCACAGACACCATTGCAGATGTTTAATTGGTACATGATTCTCTTGCAGTTTTAGAGGATGTGCAATTTTTTTCATCGTTTTTATATCTAAAAGCTTTTTTTCAAAACTAAGTTGCTTTTCTTTGGTCTTCTGGATTCTATCTCTGTCAAGGACTTTAGTGGTCAGCCAGTTTAGACCATGTCCCTGGCTCTCTCTCTGTTTGTCTGAACAGAATCTCAGAGAGCAGCAAAAGCCTTGGCCTTTGTCCCTTTTCCTTTTTTTCTCTCGTTCTTTCTTCTTTTCTGTCCCTGCGCCTCCAATGTCGACGGGGGCAAGCAGCATGGTCACCATCCTTTTTTTTTTTTTTTTTTTTTTTTTTTTTTTTTTTTTGAGCATGGCACGTGAAACATAAGCCTAACAAACAGAGGAGGATTGGAGGCGAGGGGGGGTGGGGGGGTTTGAGGGACGAGGGACGGCCTCGGAGACTGACAACCAACAATTGACTTCAACTAGCAAACCTGATCATTAAAGCCCTTTCACTTGAATGACCAGCCCACTGCTGAGTTCAGGCGAGAATAATAGCTCCTGCTGAAATAAATGTATGGTTTCTGTTTACTTGTCCTCTTCTTTTTGGACAGCTAGCTGTTTTTTTCTCTTCCTTTTTTCCCCCCTCTTCCTTGTTTTATGCACATTTTATGCGCTTATCTCGCGGCCTACGGCTTATTATTTATTCAGAAAGGCGACACAATGCAAAAAATGCATAATTCATCGAACTTTGGACTTTGCCGTTCTATTTGAACATGCACAATGCATGAGCTCTATAGGAAATATGTGCACACCCAGCAAATTCACATGCAGCTGTAACCTTTTAAAACTCGACCCGGATCATTTATTTACTTGTTTACACATTTGCCGCTTGTGTACCTGCTCCCAAAACACACACAGCTGACCATGTATAATGTATTTCATATGCCCAGGTCCTTTTTTTTCTGGGCTGAGTTTGGGCTTTTTAAACCTAATCCGGATGTCAGTGGCTGTCACTTAAAGTCTGAAAGGCTTTGAATAATAAGTGCCACCTACAGTGAGAACAGTGCAACAAAATTAGATAGATAGATCGATAGATCGATAGATAGATAGATAGATAGATAGATAGATAGATAGATAGATAGATAGATAGATAGATAGATAGATAGATAGAGTTAAGTTTAAAAACCTGCCACATGCGAGGCATTGCCACGTGACAACTAGAAAGTGCAGACCTGAGAATAGATTTGCAGTTTAACACCCAGGAACTGGAAAAAAGTTTCTTGCCGTTCAGAGGTAAGGGAATGGAGACTCCAGACTACTGAAAATCTGACTCTGATAGCAATAGCAAAAGTGCTGGTGAAAATATCGAGCTGTTTCTCTCTGAATTGAAGCAGTCAGCATGTTAATCCTCTGACACTCAGCCGTCATTTCTCAGGATGCACTTAAACCGTTTGTCATAACAACTGAAGTATGATGCCAGACTATGCCATGCCATCTCCTTCTGTTTGTGAAGAGGCGTGCACACAAACACACACACACACACACACACACACACACACACACACACACATATGTCTATCCTCATATTTAGCCATTACCTTAATACAAATAATAGAAAATAAAAGATTCTTCATTCTCTGTTTTTTTTTTTTTCTTTTGTAAATGT
The DNA here is from genome assembly GCA_024362625.1 of Silurus asotus. NCBI lineage: Eukaryota > Metazoa > Chordata > Actinopteri > Siluriformes > Siluridae > Silurus > Silurus asotus. Next base: position 3,072,470 of record MU551627.1, read on the forward strand.
TGAAGTTTTGTTTCTGTTATAATAATCAAACCTAATCATCCCTGTGCAATGTTTAGTCTGGTGTTTCTTAGTTACAAACCACCGAACAAGGGTCAGTTTTCTGGGTAAATCGTCATCCTAGTCAAGACTAAATTAGACTTTTCATTAGAGAATTGTTGTTTTTTTTTAACAGTGCAAATGAGTCTGTAGACAGAATTAGATATATGGTGCTCATGATGATGATATGTTTCTCAGTGGACTCATTTGGCATTCGCAGTGAAAGGAACGCTATGTCATGCCTTGTTTTATCATCATGAATATTATCAGCAAGAGCTGATTTCTTGTTTCGCTGTCGCACAGCTTTTATACAACATGTTAATGGACGGATCTGGAAATCATAAATGGACACCCCTACACGGGTGAAATTTCTGCTCCTGCCTACTTTGTGTGTTTCTGAACTTATTTATGGCTGCCCAAGTTTATGCACGTGTTCACTTTCTTGTCAAAGCACACCCATATATATATATATATATATAAAAATATATATGACTGCATATATATATATATGTGTGTGTGTGTGTGTGTGTGTGTGTGTGTGTTGTGTGTGTGTGTGTGTGTGTGTGTGTGTGTGTGTGTGCATTTGAGTATGTGTGCATGTGACAGAGGGGGGATTAGAGTGTGTCACACTAGTGATGGATGATGCATCTGCCCCCAGCACTTGAAAGCGATGTGAGGAGGTCAAGATGCCCCTCTCAGTGCTGTCGGATCCTCAAAAGATTTACTGTAGAGACAGCTTTGCACCATCATAATGGATGGCTTCAGGGGGAAAGCAAGACATTAGCATATGCCTCCAGCAAACGTGCACCGGACACATCTCGGCTTAACTGCAAAACTTTAGTCTGTGCTTTTACATAACACAAAGTTGAAGTGTGTTTTTTTCATCTTTCAAATTCATCCATTTAACCAAACAAAAACTGTTTGAGTGTGGCAGAGTGAGTCTGTCCCGAAAATCTTTAGCAATTAATAAGTGGAAATTTTTACATCAAATTCATGTAGCTGTTGCATAACAGGAAAAAAAAATACAGCACATTTTACCCCAAAATAAAATCAAATATCCTAAACTATATACATATCTTTAAGCAATGCAATTAGATGCACTGATTGTATTTGAATCATTCATAATTTATTGCAACCATTAAATGATCATATTCACCTTAAAATTCGTTTAAAAAAATTTTGTCATGATGTTACAAAAAAGCTGCACATTTATTAGTTTTAAAAATGCAAAATGAGACATTACATTATAATAAATGATTAATTTCATAATTATAGGCAGTCTATTAAATTGGAAAAAATTACATAATAATAATAATAATAATAATAATAATAATATATCACATTTAAAATATTTATTATAGCTATAGTAATAGGGAAAAAAACATCTGTAGGGTTGCATTAGATCTTTAGTAATTCGTAGGACCATTTCAACCTTTTAAATATTCGTTGTTTTTTTCTTGTTATTATTATTATTATTATTATTATTATTATTATTATTATTATTATTATTATTATTATTATTATTATTATTATTATTATTATTATTATTATTATTATTATTATTATTATTATTATTATTATTATTATTATTATTATTATTATTATTATTATTATTATTATTATTATTATTATTATTATTATTATTATTATTATTATTATTATTATTATTATTATTATTATTATTATTATTATTATTATTATTATT
>MU551627.1:3075409-3170620 GCA_024362625.1 Silurus asotus
TGTGTGTGTGTGTGTATAGTATATATTGGGAGACAATGTTTGGCCTGGTGTTGAGCGCCCCCGTGAGGCCGCCGCGTGTATCGCGTCTACTTTGTGGCCTTTTTTTGTTTGTTTGATGAATGATTTGATCTGTTACACTGAAAATGTTTTACATTTTTGTGCCTTCGTGCTTCCAGTTTCAGTCCGTTCGTGTGGGCTAACACGAATGTGTGTGTGCGCAAATTAATAACGTTCATGCAACTGCTATTTTTCCTGCAAATGAGCGCGTGGGTTATAAATGCGCTTCATTACGGCTGGTGTGTAATTGTGGTGTGTACACCGCGCCGGGGTCGGGCTGTGTGTGTGTGTGTGTGTGTGTGTGTGTGTGTGTGTGTGTAGAGTTGCAACGAACAAATGATTTCTACTGTTCGAAAAGAATTGTGTAATATGCAATACTTACATGTTGTAGTAGATATTTCTTTATTTCGATGCTCGTAATTGAATTGAGTTGGAAATTGGGTTGCCAGGTGAAGTCCGCAATGCATTGCAATATTTCGTTTTATTTTTATTTTTATTTTTTGCTTTCTTTTTTTTAAATAATTTAAAATGTTAATAAAATTTAGTTTATTTTGCTTTTCTGCAAATATACCGGGTTGGGTGTATTTTAACCTGTGCTTAAACAAATTGAAAGAAAACGATTACAATTTGGGTTTATTATAATAATAATGTTTATAATAATAATAATAATAATAATAATACATTTAAAATGAATTATTTCTTCTGTATTATTGAAACAATTTCTATTTTTCTTTTTCTTCCTTATGTGTTTTTTCTTCCTGTATTTGTTCAGATTTATTATAAAGCAATTAGGGATATTGAAGTTGGGGAGGAGCTGCTGATTTCTATGAAGGACGGAATTTTTCCCGAGGGCTCGATGGCACCAAATCTGGAAGGTAAGACGAATGCGCTGAATGAACGTGGCATTTAAACAAAACTCCGCACCTACACACACACACACACACACACACACACACACACACACACACACAATCGGAACGCTGATGTAGCATTGTATAGTGTGTGTGTGTGTGTGTGTGTGTGCAGACATTAATAGAATATATATTATTTAAATATATATAAATAATAGACACTATATAATTAAGTAATCAATGAATACTAGTTTACATGAATATGAATAATAATCGAATTTGTAGTCATAATTGTCATATTCATGCCAAAGACTTGCAAACATGTTTTACCTTTATAAAAAATAAAGCATTTGAAAAGAAAAGAAATGTATTAATAAATCGAAATAAATGAAACATTCTAATTAGGTTTATAAAAATGAGGGATTAGCACTAGTGCACACTTCGAAATGGGTTGAACTTCTTTCTTTTTATTTATATATATATATATATATAGATATAGATATAGATATAGATATAGATATATAATACAATATATCCCATTTTTGTTTGATTATATTGCACATATTCCTCTATCACATACATATTATGGTTGGATAGGGTTTTTTTTTCTTGTCATTTGTTTCTATGTCTATATGAGATCTTAGAGTTCGTTGTGTGTGAATAGTCTGTTGGTGCAGCCAGTTTATGGGTTCCCTTTGATCGTAAAGGAGAACCTATGAATAATGCATGATCGTCACACCGTGTAAAATGACTCATGCAGGTTAAAATATCTTCTAGCTGCAGGCGCTCTCTAATACGTTGCTTTGTTCAATAGATTCTCATGATCTTTCCGCAAAATAAAAGAGATCGTGTTAGAAATGGGGCAATACAGAGAGGACCCTCGGAAAGGGCAGAAGTGAGTGAAAGTGAGAAATGTTGGCTAAGATAGAAAGAGCTATGGAAAGAGCCTGTGCAGATGCAGCAGAGTCGAGCCAATTCCAGAACACCAAATGAAAAGGCGAAAACACAAAAGGGTCGAATATGGTCAAGAGAATTGATCCGTCAGACGATGTCTAAGAGGCCAACAGATAGAAGGAGAAAGGGAGCGAGGATGAAGGAAAGAGCTCTCTAGACCTCTTCCTCTTGGCTTATCGGTGCTGGAATTTGGAGTGGGGCTTGAAGAGGCTCAGGGGACCTCACCCATGCTCACAGATTAGCCGCTAAACTGCACATAATTGTATTCCCCCTACTTCTCTCCAAGAGCTATTAGTTTCCCACTCCCCCCTTTTTTTCCAGCATTCCCGGCCCTTAGTGCTGCTGATGGGACAGAGTGATAATACAAAAGAAAAAAAAAATCATTTTTATGCCCCTTGTCCAAAAAAGCCTTTGGTTTAAGGTTGCTGAACTTAAAATGCTCTAAAGACACATCAGGATGTCATCAGGAAAATGTTTGCTGGTTTATTAGTTTGACCCTGGTGATAAGTATTATTATACCAAACTCAGGATTGGAGGCTGAAACCGGAAAGCCATTGTTCAATTTTTTTTTTGCCAGTTTCCTTCTTCCAACTTCTCACTACATCCTGCATTCATTGTGATTTCGCAGTAATTAATGTCGAAACAGTGATTATTCCCGGTTGCAACACCAGAGCTTCAGTCTGAAATTCAGGAACAATTTATAGTATTTCTTTGTATACATTTTACTACTAATATCACATTCGTCGTGTTCAGTAAACGAGGGTGACTCTGTGTACATGTAAACGTGAAATGTTCTGTCACCCTCAGATGAGCATATGTACCGCTGTGAAGACTGTGACGAGCTCTTCTCGTCGAAGCTGGAGCTGCGACGGCACCAGAAATACTCCTGCAACACGGGCAGCTCTATTTTCGATTCGTTAAGCGAAGACCTCAAACAGGAGCGGGACGACAACGACGAACCGGTGCACGAGTGTAAAGACTGTGAAAAGATCTTTCCCAGCGAGTATAGGTCAGTGTCGGGAACTACTTTTTTTTTTCTGTTAACGCTGAACGCTTTCTCAATGGTCACGTTCTGAAATCAAGATGAACTGTTTGCCAAAGAATTCCCGAAACGCTGATTGATTATGAATTTAATATATTTCACAGTCTTGGCCAGCATATGGTAGTACACACGGAGGAGAGGGAGTACAAGTGTGACCAGTGCCCCAAAGCTTTCAACTGGAAGTCCAACCTCATTCGTCATCAGATGTCACACGACAGTGGAAAGCGCTTTGAGTGTGAAAACTGTGATAAGGTATTGGGTATGAATTTAATGAGTTGATATACTATATAAAATTCAATCAAATTGTCAGATATGTAATTATATATAAAACAAGCATCTGTAGGAAGCATCTATAAATATGGTGTCAATAGTATTTGCTCTAATACTATAATCATTAACTGTGCTTCAGGCATTCTTGTATTATAATGACAAGGTATTTAAATTGCAAGTGCATGTTTGCATTCCATCCAAATATATTCTTTATGCAATCTTCAGCCTCTGGTGTACTGGACTGTGTCTCCATAAAATGCTTTTCACATGGTTAGCACATGCTTGGCAGTGCTTGGACTCTGGCTTATGTTTCTTTGTTTTAACTGCAGGTATTCACAGACCCCAGCAACCTGCAGCGCCACATTCGCTCACAGCATGTCGGCGCTCGTGCCCACACCTGCCCTGAGTGTGGCAAGACCTTTGCCACATCCTCAGGTCTTAAGCAGCACAAGCATATCCACAGCAGTGTGAAGCCCTTCATGTGTAAGTTAATGCGTATGCTTGCTCAAATAAACCTCAAATAGCAAGTAGCTCCATCCTAAAGATATTCTGGAACTTTCTGTTATATCTTGACTCTTACATTTTTTTTTTGTTTATTTGGATTTTTGGTTCACTTCTGGTAGATTACGGATAGTCCAACTGCACGTATACGAGGGGTGTAACGGTACACAAAATTCACTATTCGGAACGTACCTCGGTTTTTTTTGTCACGGTCCGTTATGATTTCAGTAAAAGTTAGGGGGAAGAAACGCAAAAAATTTAATTGCTTGTTAATTTTTTAATTAGCGCTTTTTTTTATTTTATTTTTTTATTTTTTTGTGATCATTAAGATTTGAAAAGTTTAAAATTTTAAAACAATATTAAGTAAAATACCTGCTTGGTTAAATAATATTTAAAAAAATATTTCATAAAAATAAATTAAATTGATGCAATACATGTTTTTATGTTAATTCAATTGAATAATAAAATTGGCATAAATTACATTTTACATTTTCAGTTTACATTTCTTAGACATTTGGATAATTCAAATGTGTATGCGTGTGTGTGTGTGTGTGTGTGTGTGTGTGTGTGTGTGTGTGTGTGTGTGTTTTACATTAAATATATCCATTTCTAAAGCTATGATCTACTTAACTGTTCTACTTTTTTTCAGCATACTTCAACAAATGTCTTTATTCCCTTCATCCTTCATTCAATCACTCCCTCAATATTTGGAATTGTCAGGATTTTCTCCTTTTAGGAGAAATTCTTGAAGCTGGACATAAAATGCGAAATAATCTATAGCGCTAGTATTAGCCACTAGCCACTTCCTGTGTATCGGCTAACGGTAGCGCTGTGGATTCTTTAGCGTTTTTATGTATGCGCAAAAAAAAATCATATTTCCGATACGAAGCAAGGAACCACAGTGACTCTGCGCTAACTGTAGTTTTTTTTTTATTCCTCTGGAATTGTGTATGTTTTTATTATTTAAATATTAATAATATGTATATTTTTAATGCACTTAAAGTGCAAGATGGAGACTAAACAAACTTTTAGTCTGCCACTTAATACGTTCCTGAAAGAACTTCGATTTGTTACTAAATTCTGCACGTTAAAAGGATTGTATTGCAATTAAAAGCGCTGTACCAAAGATTTTGTCATGAAAATGTGTACCATTACACCACTAATGTATACTAAGACATAGTGCATATTTATTTGAATACTATACTATAATTTCATTCATTGTCTGATTTTTTTAAAAGTTAAACAGAGTAACTTGCTTACTCTGCTAATGAATTCGCCTAATGAGTCTAATTACAGTATGTTAATAGAATTAATCAGGCATGTGTGTTCTACCAGGTGAGGTGTGTCACAAGTCCTATACCCAGTTTTCCAACCTGTGCCGCCACAAGCGAATGCATGCAGACTGCCGCACCCAGATCAAGTGCAAGGACTGTGGGCAAATGTTCAGCACTACCTCCTCCCTCAATAAGCACCGACGCTTCTGCGAGGGAAAGAACCATTATAGTCCTGGAGGCATATTTACACCGGGCATCCCTATGACCTCCAGTCCCATCATGGGCAAGTCCAAGCCGCATCCTGGCCTGAATCACAGCGGCCTTGGCTTTGGTGATTACTTCCACTCTCGACCGCATCATCCAGGCCTGCCCTTCTCTACTGCCCCTCCTGCATTCCCGTCACTTTCCCACGGCTTTACAGGGATTTTCCCTCCGTCACTGTATCCTAGACCCACATTGTTACCTCCTAGCCCATTACTGAAGAGTCCGCTGAGTAACAATCAAGATGTGAAAATTTCTCATAGTCCCCTTGATGCCCCTGCTCTCCCAATGGTTACATCTGTTAGCAGCACCAATGGCAATGCAGATAGTGGCCTGAGTCTCTCCGAGGTGAATCGCGAATCTAAGCAGGATCTGTCCATGCTAGACAGCAAAAGTAAGGTCAAAATGAGTGACATGTCTGATGGAAGTGACTTGGAGGATGTAAACACCACCAGCGGCACTGATCTAGACACCACCACTGGCACAGTTTCCGGCTCTGATCTGGACAGCGAGGCAGAGAGCGAGCGGGAGAAGAGTCGAAGGAAACATAGACAGGAAGGCAAACAAGAGGAGGTCAACAGCAGTGTAGTGTCCATGTCTAGCTCAGGTAACCTCCCTCATGATCGCCCTTTCCTCTCTTCCCAGCACTCCTTCTTTCCTCCACCTGATGAGCAGGCACTCCCACCTACTGGTGCCACAACCGACTCTATCAAAGCCATCGCTTCCATTGCTGAAAAGTACTTCGGGCCAGGCTTTATGGGTTTGCAGGAAAAGAAAATGGGCTCGTTGTCTTACCCTTCAATGTTTCCCTTTCAGTTCTTACCCAACTTCCCACATTCCTTGTACCCTTTCACAGACAGAGCACTCAACCCCAACATGTTCTTAAAACCAGAACCCAAATCACCTCGTGAGCACATACAGAAAATGACTACCACCACTGCTGTGGAGTCACCATTTGACCTCACCACCAAGGCCAAGGAAGTTAAGCCTTTCCTTCCACCCTCCATCAAGCCTTCTAGTGCACTTCTTCCCAGAGGTGAAGATCAGCCGCTGGATCTGAGCATAGGAGGCCGGAGCCGAGCCAGTCAAAATGGTGGAACACCCGAGCTGCTGAAGAATCATCTCCATAGTACCAACTGCAAAACGCCAGCTAAAGATGAGCATCCAGTCCTGAACCATTCTCAGAACCTTCACCAGCCCCAGATGCCTCAGCAGCAAGTGTCTCTTCCACAGCCTCCTCCTCAGCAGCAGCCCTCGCTCCACTACGCCAAGCCTTCGCCCTTCTTCATGGATCCCATCTACAGGTATTTTCATCCAAAGGGGTCACAGTTCAGCGTTAGGGCCCCGATCCAAATTACCTGTGTGTGATACAAGTTGTTGTTAGATTTATTTGGCAGACCAAGAATCAGAGCGATGTCCTTCATTCATACGTAACCCTCTGTGTTGTTGTCCAGCAGGGTGGAGAAAAGGAAGCTGATAGATCCTGTAGGAGCACTGAAGGAGAAGTACCTAAGACCATCTCCATTGCTCTTCCACCCTCAGGTATCATGAATAACTTTAGTATCATGTTTTTGCCCTCTAACAATTCTAGCTGCAAATCTCATATACAAATGGGTGTAATATCACTCGAATGCAGTGATATTATGTTTGTCCTGTTCATTGCTCTCCTGTTCAAACCTACTCTTCTGATAAACTGCTTTGCAGAAGTACATTTTAATTGGATTGGGTTTGAATATTTTTTTCCCGATTATCTTGAAAGCGTACGGCCTTTTAGTTACGCGTTAAGAGTGCGTAAAGTTCAGTTTGTTATCATCTCCTTTGAAAAACAATCTCTCATTGTTTTTGGCAGCATTTCATACTTTGCCCACCTTTGAGCAATGATTAAACAAAAATATTATTAATAATGACCTTTTGAATCGAAGCAAGTTGTCCCGTGTAGTGCTGAAGCACAGCTAAGTTTAGTCAGAGCATTGTTTCTGTGCAGTTCTACTCTGAGGCCCACTGCTAAATAACTTCCTACCATTTTTTTGCTCTGGACGCCTAGATAATGTCTGCATGTCCATCAGACACTTCCTGTGTTTGTGTGCAGGAGAATGGTCTCTCTTGTTGGGAACTGTCTTATCTGATCTGTAAATCAGTTCTCTATCGATGCCGAACTGCCTCCCCCACACCCCAAGCCCTTCTTTCTCCATTTGTCTCTCTCGTTTTCTCATCTACCGCCCTTCTCCTTCTCAGAGGGCTCTCCTCTGGGTGGTATGAGGACAGCTGTGTAGATTTGTGAGAGAACATGAGAGAGCTCCTTCCCATGCACCTTATATCTTCACAATGCAATCATTTTTGTTAGTGCCATCTGTGTATAGTAGATGAATGCACAACAAATACTTACCAGCCATACAATAAATCAGAAAAGCATAACATTTATTTGGATCACTTATACTAAATGATGCTTAATTAACAGTAAATAGCTATTAAAAAATAGCAGTGAATAAAGGACTAATAATAAATACTCTTCAGGTTATCGACTGATACAAACGGCATGAGAGACTTGTATTGCTCATGTATTTTCCCATGTTTAATTGGTGTGATAATATGAAGGCACTCAGACGAAAATAAATAAATTGAGACAGTTTGTCTGTCTCTGTGTTTATTCATATTCCAAAAGCAGGAAGGATGTAAGCTGTTTTTGGCCATCGAGACACATAGCTAAGCCTTTGTTCTGTGTCTAATGGGGAAGGGCTATCAGCGAGGGGTATCTTAAACTGCATTGTACGCTTACCGTTCTCGGAGGTGAATAGCTCTTTCAGAAGCTTCTCTCTGAGACTTGTCGGGAACAAAGTGGAGGGCTAGGGGCTCCCAGGGGGCTGCTCGAGTGGCTGTTAACGTGGCATAGGTCAGGGAGGTGACTCTTGAACAGCACAATCAAGACTCGACCTTCTGATATACAGCTTCCTCCAGCCTTCCGCCCTGTCTCGTAATGATGCAAAAGTCCCCTGATCTCTGCCAGAGTCACCACCATCTGAGTTATTGTATTCATCAGGTAGCCGGACAACAAAATATCTTCAAGAGGACATAGTTGGTACCACGAGTGATTATTTTTACAGGCTAAAATAATGGTTGATCTGAAGTTTTAGACAACAGCACCAACAACAGAACAATTCACATTGAAAGTGGTGTAAGATAAGACCCTATATGGCTCAAATTTCAGAATCAAAGCTCTGTCTATAGGTACAAGTGGCTTACAAGCAGTTAGGGGAAATCCCTGGTTAGGGAAAAAATGGCAGTTTCTTTAGAGCTTTTGGATTTAACCTATTTTAGGACGAACACCATTATTTCATTCATTCCATATGTAGTGGAATTTCAAGTCACACCTTCTTCCCTTAAACATACAAATGTCTTTTCTGCAGGGTTTAAACCCTTAGTGTGTTTAAAGGCAGATTCAGAGGGACTATAAACTACCAATTAGAGTGTGTCTTTAACAGAAATTTTTTAAATGTCATTGAGACCTGTCATACACCTTCTCCCAACTTATCATAAAACATAGGTATGTATCTTATCGGCATCTCTTTTCTTTTCAGGTGTCTGCGATGGAGAGCATGACTGAGAAACTGGAGAACTTTGGCACTTTGAAACTGGATGCTCCCAATTCGCTACAGCACTCCTCACATCACCTCTTTAACTTCCGCTCCCCTCCTCCTTCTTTGTCTGACGCCATACTCCGCAAAGGCAAGGAACGCTATGCCTGCAGGTAAGCCCAAGCCATTTTTCTCAGGCTGGAGCGTCAGTAAAACTATTTCAAACTATCTTCCTTCTATTTTTATTTAACATACCTGAATAGGGAAATTCTGAGAAACCAAGAACTTCTATGTTCATGATCCACTGTATAAGAGCCCATTTCCTCTGCTGTAGGTACTGTGGGAAAATCTTTCCCAGGTCGGCTAATCTTACCAGGCACTTACGAACACACACAGGAGAGCAACCGTACAGGTAAGCCGCTCAAAACCACTCAGATATAAAAAAAAATAAAAATGTTGCTGCCATTTCTGTTTCTAACACAAAACCATACATAGAGGTAACTTCAACCACTTGAGTCTACACAGTCCACCAGTCCAAACATACTAAAGTGTCACCATCACTCTATAATCTAGCAGTTTACTCATGCTTGTGACATGCCTATTTTGGTCAACCAAGTGAAAATATTTCACTCAAGCTCGTCTGACACACAGACACAAACACATCGTAAGAAAAATGGGAACATGTCTGCTGTTTGTTCAGCGCAAGCGTCAAGCCTGGTGCTGGTGATGCAGAGACACAGAAAATACTAAAAAAGAGTTTGGAAAGAAAGAAAAATGGGAGCACCAGAAAGTGAAGGAAGATTGATTCTGTCTGCACAGATGTTCTGGAGTTAAAGCGGCAAAGCAAGCTCTGGACAATGTTGGCTTGTAATAGTGCCCTAGAGACATTCTTGCATCCTTTATAGTGCAGCTTAATTATCACAGATTTGGCCACCTTCCAGCTGTGGACTTCCCGGTGCTATGAGGATGATAGTGTTCTGCAGACCGGGCCTTTGATTTTCCAGATGATGTTACCTTAAGCAGGGTATTTGTGATTAGGAAAATTGACACAAATCTGTATGTTTGATGTTCAGGTTTTTTCTCTTTGTCAGGTTGATAAAATTTTAGTTTGAAACATTTGGTCAGTATATGATGCCCGACTGGCTTTGTGCACCATGAACGGTTCATTTAATGATTTCGTAAAGTTCCAAATAAAAAATAAAAGGGCCTATTAACTGAGGAGACTAATCTAATTTGCATACATTGTTCATTGTTTCTTGTATATATTAAATCGTTCTCTTTATTTGGATATGCCTCCTGGAAGTTTATATAAGGACCTGTTTTTCAGAAAAATGAAAGCGGGTTCAGACAAAATCTCTCCCCGTTCTGAGTTCCACATGTCTACCGCTGTGCTCCGTGGAAGCAATCGGCGAGATAGAGAGCCTCCCATGGGACATGGTCACTGCATGGTTGGCTCCTTCACAACAATCCCTTGATTAGCTCGTTTAGAAACCATTTACCCTAACAAATGGTAGACATCATCATCATCATCTCCCCTCCCCACTTTGAGAGAAATAAGGCTGAGTCGGGCCAGTATCAGAGCTGGACTGCACTCAGCCGTCTTCATGCTTCATTGTGGTAGGTTATTTGCCTTGCTCGAGATGCTATCGCCTCATCTCTTTGCAGTGAAATTGGCCTAGTAGTGCTGACCATTGAAAGACCCCATTCAGATTGTAACGCTCCATGTACAGTCCTTGTAACACTGGAGGAAAAACTCAAAGATGATGAAGTAATTGAAAGTCCCCTTGGACAAGCTAATAAAAATAAACCAAAAAGAGGGTAGAAAAGGCCATTTAAGAAAGAACGCTGTCTTGGCATTTTACCATTCTCTATGAACCATGATGCGCCAAGTCTGGAACTTTACACACAGACGCGCGCACACACACACACTAGTGAAAATAAATTGGAACATGAAAAGAGGCCTGCATCTTGATTCTGAGCACTTGATGACGAGTGATTTTCCCAAAGCAATTAGGCTTGAAAGTCAATCTTGCAAGCCAGCCGCAGGAGTGCAGATCGAGCAGGGCCACCCAACAAAAGGGCCACTGTCCAGCAGGGCTCTTGACACGACCTTGCCATCATGTTTGTTTATCAGCACATTAAATTGATGTTCTCCGGCCTATTCTGGATGGGCTGTCGTTGTGAACAAACAGGCTAAAGAGACCTACAAGACGAGTGCAAGCCAAGACCCTCAGGGCTAGTTACTCAGTGCCAGAATCTTACTTATATACACTAGTCACTGAAGAGTGCCTGTCCAGCCTATAGGAAGCTAATGCTCTAGCTAATACACTTTAGGCTCCACTATATATTACTCTCTGATTGATTAGGCTATACAAAGACGAGGTGAATTAGGATCACATTCATTGGTGGTTTTATGTGTTTGTAGATCATGTTTTAAACACCTGAGCATTCTGATAAATATTAAGACTTTCCTAGTAAGACCCTTGTTTCTTGGGAGAAGAAAAGGGTTGTGCTTCAGTTTAACGTGCACAGCTCAGGCAGAGAGCAAAAATGTAGACGAATTGTAAGGCCCATAGAACTTTTCTGTATGAAAACCAGCATTGCTAAAATATTCAGCACTCTATTTAGCACTGAATGCAGTGCCATTCTCAGCCACAGGGAGGAGTAATTTAGAGCCCAGCTCAGAAATTTTACGTAGTAGAAGAAAGTTGCTGCACTAAGCACATTCGCAAATCCTCACACAGCTGGGAATATGAATGTATGCTTAAAAATTATATTGTCATACTTAGACCTCCGAGCTACAAATGTCACCGAGTCTGATTCCAACCGATTATAGGTCCTAGTCATTGAACCCCCCCTAACAAACACGGAGGCGAAGAGTGCTGCCTGTGCTCTGTTTTCACTGTCAAAGCTGCAATGACAAATGTGTCCCCACCTAAACAGTCCAATTGCCTCTAATGTGTTGCCCATGTTTATACTGGGGCATTCTACAGCTGGTGATTGCTGTTTACATAGCTGAACAGGGACCTCATTTAGGGTTCTAATTCTCTTTCTTAAACCTACCACCCCCACCCCCCCCTCCCTGTCTCTGTCTGTGTCTGTATCTTTCTTTGCAGATGTAAATACTGTGACCGTTCCTTCAGCATCTCGTCCAACCTCCAGCGACACGTCCGCAACATTCACAATAAAGAGAAGCCCTTCAAGTGCCATCTGTGTAACCGCTGCTTTGGTCAGCAGACCAACCTGGACCGCCACTTAAAGAAACACGAGCATGAGAATATCCCAGGTAAACACGGCCTTCATAGGATAATGCTGGCTGAAATAGCCTCTGCGCTTCAAATTCGATGGAGTTACATACTGTGAAGACGACGTTAAAATCTCTGTGTCTGTGTGTTTGTCGTTGCTCTGTTCCGTTTGTGTGGCAGTGAGCCAGCACTCTGGGATTCTCGCAAATCTGGGAACGAATATCTCCTCTCCGAATTCCGAACCGGACAATCACGCACTTTTAGACGAAAAAGAAGACTCGTATTTCTCAGAGATTAGAAACTTCATCTCGAACAGCGAGCTGAACCAGGCCTGCAGCTCCTCGGAGAAAAGGTAGAAATGCATACACATCCACATTCCTGTTGTGTTTTGAAGCTGTAGTAACCAGGAGCATAACTCACAGGCAAGATTTGAGTCTTGACACTGTCTTTCAGGAGGTTAAAGTCTGCTCCCTAGTGGCTGCATGTAAAATTTGCATACTATGCGATTGTAATTTTGGTTTGGTTGCACAACTTTTCCCTCCATTATGCAGAGACGGAGGGGCAACATTTCAGAGATTTCTGTATCTAATATTACACTTATATATGTGCTGGCTAGGGCAAAAAAACAACAATAAAATCATTGCTCCCAGATATGAGGATGTGTGCATCAAGTGCTGTGAACTGGCTGGCTAAACTCAGGCAGATTTCAAAAAACGTTCTGTGAAGATGTTTTGCCATGTCTGTGTAAATAAAAACACAGATGAATAAATTCTTCCTATGACATATAAAAGCTCTGCCCAGTCTCAGCTTTGATACCGTGGCCTCATCCAGACACATGAAAGCTCTCACTATGCCATCTGGGATCAATAGCCTTGTCCCTGTCTAGAAACAGCAAGCCTGGCATTTTAATATCTGTAATTCAAATAAGTGCTCTGTTTTCTGTCTCTCTGCAAATCGCTTCAGTCGAGACAGACAGGCAGCTGCAGGAGCACTGCTCCTCCGAGTCCTCCCTGCATCGTTCATTTCCGCGTCTCTCTATCATCCACCCATATTTACTTGTCGTTCTACTCTACTTATTTTAGTATCTCCCGTTCTGCTGTGACAGACGTCGGAGATAACGGCACATTCTTTCAGACTTCCTTTCTGCCTGTCTTCCTTCTGCTTTTGTCAAAAAAAATCGCTAGTGTTGGACTGGTAGTTAAATAGTGCATCCGGTCTAGCCCCCCTTGACTGGTCATGACAGGTTGGGGAGGGGGTTATGGGCTTTAGACAGACCTTTAGGTTTAGCCATCCCCGGGGACCCTCAGATTGAGGCATTTATCTGTGCACTACATTGATGGAGCCCCACATCTCCTCCCTCCAGCTAAGGCAAACAGTGTTCTGACATGTTTAGACTGAGAGACAAAGCGCAGGTCTGTGGCAGGCCTGTCGATGTCTTCCGCATGCCACGGACTTTCTCCTGAGCCAGGACCCAATTTGATTATGGGATATTTAAGCTTGATGGAAAATGGAAAACAAGCAGTCGTTCTTTCGAGTCTCCCATTTCCCGTTTTTTTTTTGTTTTTTTTAAAAGTCCACCTTTCACGTAGCTGATGCCTCTTTTCTGAACGCTTGTCATTACAGTCTGTTCCTTACACGTCTGCTCTGAAGGCAAAACAACTCGAGGGGACAGACTCTGTAAAAGGTGGTGAGATCATGACTCTGAAACTGAAAGCTCTGAAAATAGCGAAAAAGCGACCGAGTACAAGTGAGAGGGTAGGAATGGAACGGCATGGTGCTGATAGGTGCTTTGCAGAGCAGGCATTTTTTTTTTGTTGTTTTTTTTCTGTGGAACTCTGTGGCACCGAGACAGACTGTGATGATTGGATCTGACCCTCCTGGACGAGCCTGTCTCGCCTTTCTGGGATTAGCTAATTTATCATTGCCAAAACGTCTGTCGTTAATTACACAATGTGTGTGTTTGTCATTCGGGGGGCCCTGCATGTTTTCAGGCTAAGGCCTGGCAGGGAAATCACAGGTCATTCAGCAATGATGAATAGTAATTGGGTGGCTGGAACACGGTACACAGTGGTGATATTCGGCAGTAGGTCTATGACAGTAGATCTGCCATCACAGGTCTCCGAAAGCTAAAATAGTCCATCTGAGGAGAGATGGAGTAAGCTCATTTAGTTATATGAGCTTATGTTGTAAAGTCCAACCTCAGCGTATTGCGCCAAATGTAGACTTCAATACCAGGTCTGTATGTAATATCTTTAAAAAAAAAACAAGACAAAATGATTGATGTGAAAGTCATGTTTATGGTGGATGGATTTTAATACCATCCCCAGTTTGTTATAAAGACCGTTGTTTGGAAATTGTTCAGGATTTCCTAATTATCCTGTGTAATCCAACATAAACTGAATCCTAAGCCATACAATCTTGACCCCGCATTTCATCTTGACTTGCGCAGGTCAGAAATAACCGAGGACGAGCGTCCCGGGAGCCACGCCGTCACGAACTCCAAGCTCGAGGAGGAGGAAGAAGAGGTGGAGGGAGATGACGAAGACGAGGAAGGTTCGCTAACAGAAAAGTCGCAGGATGAAATGACTTCTCCTGCCACCATGGTGCAGAGCACTTACGACGACGACGAGGAAGCTGCTCCGCTCTCCATGACCTACGAACACCCGCGCAGGTAAGACAAGATCACGCTTGCTTTTCACCTGAACCATCCATCTTTCATGTCCGTGAGATCACCCTACCATTCGTTAGTGAAGAGAAGAGTCATTTGCATGATGAGAAACACCAGATAATAGACGGGGTCTCTAGAAATATTTTTATTAGATGAGTGGTTATACTACAAGCACACGAATTTGGGGTTTCTTTCAAAACAAAACAACAACAAAAAGCGTACTACGAGCTGACACACTTTTCTTCCAAAAAACATTGTCTACTAATGCCACTAATGTTTATCCCAAATCTAATTTATTTCCCAAAACTAACACCACCATTCACTATATAGTGTAGTGTCCACAACTGTTTCTTATTTGCCCTGGCTTCTCTGTTTACAGCCTCCTGATTTTTTATTTTTTTTGGAATGCTGAATTGTTAAAGCAGACTGTGAGACCAAACATTCTTTTATGATCATAAACCTCTAACTAATATAGAGGTCCTGAAGTTGCTAGGGAGAGTGTTGTCAGAAATAATTCTCTCCCACCTAGTGCTCTATTGCTTTTGCAAGGTAAAAAAGAAAAAGAAAAAAGATTTAAAAAAAAAAAGAATTCAGATATGTTTTTTTTTTAAACAGATATTTTTTTCACATATGCATCTTTTTTAAATTTTCATATTTTTTAATAATTTAAAACAACACTGATTATAAAAAAAAAATAAAAAAAATAAAATAAATATATAATGACACAGAATGGCAAAGAAATTGCGGTTGAAACGAACCGCTGTATGATCTCAAATGCATGGCTGTGCCTCAACTCTACATGCTTGTACGTGCGCTTCTGTGACGCCATCACTCCACGCCATCCCTCCATTAACACCGTGTGCATGCGCCGCATAATCACTCGTTATCCGGCTCTAGCAGCCGTTCCGATTGGGCTAACTGAGGGTTTCCTCCCCTCTTCCCGACCCCTCGTCCCTTCTTGGTGCAGGTGTATTGAGGAGGATGCAGGCCTGTTAGATCTGGAGCCTCTGCCTGGCTTTCCAAAGGGCCTGGAGCTCCATAAGCCTGCAGATGAGCCGTTTGACGTTAAAGACATTTTTAACACCGCCTTAGAGTCTGAGGCGCTGAAAGAAACACTCTTGAGGCAGGCTAAAACCCAGGTATGCCTTTGCACCCACCTAAGGCACAAAGTGCGGGGGTCATATTATGACGCTGGGTCATTAATTTAGAAAAATTCTGGGTAAAGGTTATGCTTGAGGTCTATCACAGAAACTTTAGCAATAGAGGGTTTGCTTTTGTAAGATTTTCTGGGTGTTGTGTGTATTATATAATTGCATTAGACTGTCCTTTCTTATTTCTTTACATTCTTCTTCTATTTTACTGTCTGTAGAATAACCGAATAACATTGTAATAACTAACACGTTGGCCTTCGTCTTCTAACTGTAACACCAGATTCAAAACAATTAACTTCTTATGCACAGTGTGTAGATTGATTATTGTGTATACGGTTTATTGTATATATTGTAATATTTCATTAGGCACATTGACGCGTGTCATTTTGAGATCTTCTACATTTATGAAATTGCCTCACAAGCATTCTTTAAACCTCAATCAAGCTTCCATTTCACATCCTGGAAATGGACATTGACCCTATGGAAGACAGATATGTCATTTAAAATACACACATATATTCCACAGAGAGGTTGTGAGGTAAAAGAGGCATGTCAGCATTTATTATTACAGTTGCAGTTTATGACATAGCCACCAGAGGGCTCTACAAATTACAAACTGCTCCTTTAAGGTTTTGAATGAGATTTCAGTGCTTTGTGAAGTCTATTAGGTTAAACATGCTGCTCTTTTGTGTGCCCTTTACCTCCCACAGGCTTATGCAATGATGCTGTCTCTGTCGGAGAACAACCCCCTGCATCCATCCTCCCAGAACTCACTAGACGCCTGGTTGAACATGGGAGGAGGCCCTTCAGAAACTAGCTCCTTTCACCCACTCAACCATATCTAAGCCCAGAGAGCAAGGAGACGGGGAGGGGTTTGGAGGGAGAGGAGGAATGAGTGAGAGAAAAAAAGCAGGGAGAGAGTGGGAATAGGATTTAGGGTTAAGACCACCACGAAGGAGATGCATATGTTACAAGAGCACATGAAGACCAGTGATGCTTACAGTAGACAAATCACCACTTCGACTGGGGAAAAGGGAGAGGACCAGAGCTGAAAGGCTGTTGAAACAGAGAAGTGAACCAGCAGAGCTGTAGAGCTCTCCTTTCCACAGCCGAGAGACAAAAGACTGACTACACCACTGCACATTGCTCTGTACAACTCCAGATTTGTTTTAAAAGCTCAGTTTTCACCTTGGAAATCTGGGTCTTGGAAAAACACCATTTATCCCAGCGACATCACAAAATCTCATTCATTACTTTCTCATTGGGACAGCCATGCTTTTAAAGTGACGTTAGAGGAAAGACAAAACGGAAGGTATTTTTGTCGCGCATGCTGATCTGATCCGATCGAGTCCCCAAACTATGTAACACGCAGTGACACGATCAGACCACATGGGGGCATATTGAAGTGCCGGGACAGGCGCTGAACAGTTAACCGAACAGCTTTGTGTCTTCTAAATGTCTCCGGTGTAGAACTAATTAGCAAAATAGGTCCGAATTAGCGCAATATATATACAAACCAATCAGATGAGCCATAGAAATAGACAGAATCACATCCACTACTAATCACATCGCTCCTCTTTGATTGTGTTGATCATCATCAGAGTGGTAGAACAGTAGCAAAGCTCAAAGCATGGCTGCTCAACTCAACACCTTAACCTTAACCTTGTTACTGTCCTGATTGCCATTTTAACTGTACACAGGTTGTGGTTTTTTCATTTTTCCTCAAGCGTTTAAATTATTCTTCTCCCAGCGTTCTCATTCATTCGTAACACTCTCTTTTTGTATCGTATGTGATTTGTTCTTTGATCAACAGTATTGTTTTTTTTTTTGTTTTTGTTTTTCGAGCACTTCTGTGCTTATATTGTTAATATAATTATTTAGTGAAGGACCAAATTTGTATGATAATGTTGTAAGATGTACAAAATAATTTCGAAAATTCCTAGCAAAGAGTGTTGTGTGCCAAATAACCCTTTTTTTTTTCTTGGACAATCATTTCTTTTTTTATTTCCCAGTGGTTATGTTCTTTGCTGTTTGAGTAGTTTTTTTTTTCCTCTCTCTTATTACCTGCTCACTCTATGTATTTGATTTGAGGTGCATTTGATTTCTATTTATTTTAGTTGTTTCATCATTATAGGATAAAAAAAGAAAAAAAAAGAAAAAAAAAAACCAAACAGAAAAAAAAGAAATGACCCAGTTTCACCCAGTTGTTGAAGGATTTGAATCTATGACTGAGACTTTTAATCTCATGATGCTCTGAAGGATATTGTATAGAGACCGGTATGCCAAAATGTAAATGACAAAATCAACTATTTTATTTATAACTTTTGGCATTGGCACCAGTCTGTTTGTGTTCGTTGTGAGGTTTGTTTTCATTTTTCACTTTTTTCCTCGACCATTTGAAACTGTACATATCGTGTGTGATGTTGAACAAATGGTTGGATTTATAATTTTTTTCTTTTTCTAATGAATCCTTTGATTAAAGCATCAGGTCACTTGAATGGCGGGGGCATTATCTTTGTACTGCTAGAGTCAATTTTGCTTTCGGTTTTAGTCTCCCCGGTTTGAGCACGGCGAAAACGACGACCATGTCACTCTCTCTAACAGCCTTCCAGTCCTGTGTGTTGAGTAGGAAAACAGCATGCCACTGTATCCAAAAACAAATCCAAATTGTGTGTTGGCACCCCACAGACCAAAAGCACGAAACCAGAGGCATGGCCCTTGGATGCAACCGTGCTGTGCTTTTTTTTTGTTTCTTTCTTTCAGTCTTACATTCTTAAAAATATAAGCAGCTGCTGTCAATCGAAGGGGCTGAACGCCATTAAATCCGCAGGTTCGAATGGTGAGTTGGGAAATTTCTATTTCTAACGCTGATACATGAGTGTAGATCGGGAGGGGGGTGAAGCAGAAAAGCTCAGCCCTTAAAAACACGCATGTTACCCAAGTGCCAGGACTCAGGAGTCCTCGTGCAACTCTACTGAACTGTGAATCCAGCACACGAATCGTACAAATCAACAACAAGGAACACAAGCTTATGATAAATGTGTAGAATAGACTCGGTGTTTGCTCACGGATCAAACCTTTGTTTTTTGTTTTCTTCGGACGCTGATTTAAAAAAAGAATCTGTTGTCATTTTTATTCCCATCACAGCTTTTACATTTTACATATAGTTCAGAAAGTGTGCAAAAAGCACTTAATTATGCAGCACTCCCGATTTCTCCGTCCCCAGCGGTCCTTTAAAT
This sequence comes from Silurus asotus, assembly GCA_024362625.1. NCBI lineage: Eukaryota > Metazoa > Chordata > Actinopteri > Siluriformes > Siluridae > Silurus > Silurus asotus. The sequence continues at coordinate 3,094,495 of MU551627.1, forward strand.
ACTATTTTTTTCTTTCCAAATCTCCAAATAAAGCCACTGGGTTTTCAAACAAGCACTTCAACCACACTTTATATATAAACATCGTGTCACACGGTCTTTGGCGAAACTTTATAAACCCATTATGAACACCCTGGATAGAGAGAATTTTTCTTTAGTACTGTTACAGGGCACTGTTATAGTTGTCATACTTTAATTTGCCACTAGAGGGTGTCATTTTAACTTTTGACATGGGCAAGATCTGTCCATGCCTCACGTGGCCTAGCTGGAGTTGTCGAATCGTACTGCATATGTCGAGGTTCATGATGTCACATACTACTGTAATAAGCAAGCGCTGTAGGCGGTGGAGAAACCGTTCCACGACGAATGGTCACAAACTGGTCTCGATATGGAAGTTGTCCAACCCCACCGGCCCCTCCCCCTTCCACTGTTACAACACAAAACGAACGTAAAAACCATGTTTTGTTATGGTTGCTCGAAAAACTGTATAGTGTTCCGGAAAAAAAATAAAAAAATTAAACGTTGCATTCGTCTGCAAATTCGTTTTAAAAAATGGGTTTGAAAATAGATGGTGCTTGTTTCCTTTGGATCTGAGTTGTATATTGCTTCTGTTCTGTTTATTGAGAGAAACTGTTGTGCATGACTTGTGTTTTAGCGGTCATAATGGTGTCCATTTGTGAAATGTGTATCTTAAATTAAAAAGAAGAAAAGAAAAAAAAAGGTCATTAAAAAATACTGAATTTGTAGATGCACTTATCGTACACGTGGTTAGGTTAGTAGGTTTGACTTTAAGTCCTGTTAACTGCCTTACCTGCAACAGGCAGACGGTTATTGAAATAAACATTATGCTTGTGGGAGAGAAATAATGATAAAAAATAAAAAAAAAAAAACCAATTTGAAAGGATTGTAGAAATAATAATCAGAAATCTGATAATTGCAGTTCTTTTTTTTTTTTTTTTTTTTTTTTTGATGCTTGTGATTATTGAAGATGTACTTTAGAGAAATTTCATGGAAAAGACATGATTCTGATGTTAATTCTGTAGAATAGATATGTATACCAAATGTAATCTTTCCAATGCTATGAAGAATTTATACATGAAATTGATATGCAATAAAAACCTGTGTGCTTTTTATATGAATTCTGACTTTTTCACTTGTCTGCATCAAATCGACCTGTTTCTTGTAAGCAAATGTGTTTCAGATGGTCCTCCACCATGCTCTTAAACATCATCTCCAGAGTCACATATCTCTCTCCTTTTTCAGTGTCTCTTGGCCTGCTCTCTCCTCCCACAGTTTTGATGGACTTAATCTTTGGAGGTCCTTATTTTCTCCTCCCCCTTCATGCTCACACTGTGTGGGGTTTTATTTTTAAACGTTTTTGTTGGGCTTTCCAGACCGATCTCGTTCTTCTTCTTCTCATTTCCGCCTTTAATTTTTTTCTCTCTCTTCTCTGTTGTTGCTTGAACTTTAATATGAATAATATTGCTCATTATAATCACATTGTATTTGTGGTCAGTGAAGTTCGGTGGAAATCCCAGCGGTCTACAAAACACTACAATAATATGAAATAGAATACTCTGTATTTAATACATTCAGTCTGAGAATGACACAAAGGTAATTATGATTAAAGGTGATGCTTTTCTACATACACAGTATTTGGGGCACAGGGCTTTTTAATATGACAAGCTGTGTGTTTTATGTCAGTGTGTGTGTGTGTGTGTGTGTGTGTGTGTGTGTGTGTGTGTGTGTGTGTGTGTTCCTGAGCATTCTCCTACTGATATACCCCATGTCCCTCCTCTGCACATGTCCAAACCATCTCAGTCGTGCCTCTCGCAATTTGTCTCTAAAACATTCTGCCTGCGCTGTCCCTCTTCTTTCTAATCCTGTTCATCCTCATCACTCCCAGTGAACATTGCAGCATCTTCAGCTCCTCCAGCTCCACCTCCTGACTTTTTTGTCAAAAATGGAAATAAAAAATAATCTGAAAAAGTTTTTATTCGTTCTGTGTTAGCTGGCAAATGATCTACAGGCAGGTATTGGTCTGCGACCCGGTGGTTGGGGTAGGAACAGCAAAAATGAAGGTGACAACATCAAGTAACTAACATTCAAAGATAATCAGCTTGTGCCTGGTCATGGTTTTCCTTAAACAGCATGTCAGAAAAGGTTTTTAAGAATGGATTTGGATTGTAGTTCACATCAGCATTCTACTACAATGGCTCAGGACCACAGGTTGCATGAACAGTTTGCATTTAAGCACCTATCGCTGCTTACCTTTACAAGGAGAGAACTGTAATGGATGGACATTTTGTGTCACCCAGATGATGATGAGTTTTCCTTCTGGTTTCTCTAAACTATGGCCCATCTAAACAATACCAGAGACAGAGATTTTTATATCATCTGAATTGGATAATAAAGGTTCACTTTCAGAGTACAACTTCCCTTATTGAATGGTACATTCAATATAACTTAAATGTAAATGTTTTGATTTCAATAGCACTGAATACGAGAAAAATGTAAGCCCATGTAATCTTGGCCCCCAATCAAAGAAAATAAATATTATAAGGTCCTCACAGAAAAAAAAAGTGTGGGGACCCCTGACCCCTAAGGTTTCTTCCTCAAGCAATCTGATGGAGGTTTTCCTTGCCACAGTCGTCTGTTGTTCAATAAGGAACAAACGTATAAGGCACTAAACTTATAAATTCTGTTATAAAACGTTATAAACGCTTTATCTCTGTTTAGCTGCTTTGAAACAATGTCCACAAATAAAATTGAACTGATTTGAAAATAAAGTTTCTTACATGCAGTTCAGCTCGCATGCAGCAGACGGCGCCTCTTTACCGTCTGTCATTATAACAGATGAACGGTTCTGGTTAGGGGAATAAGTTTGATGCCACCTGTGTGGATTTTATTGTTTTATTGTGGAAAATAGAAATTGTTATGTCTGTTCAGGAAAATACAATGACTAGTGTTCATGCTCCAAAAAAACAAACAAGCATTGATTTATATTTGACACTTACGCATGGAAGGTGATGGTGGCTTTAAGAGTGGAGTATGTGGGTGTTTCCCCAGCCAGCAAAACAAGCTTCTGCAGAGCGCTGGCTGGTTCCTCCTGCAGGATTCTCGGCCATTAAAAGCCCGGGTTGAGCTAAATCAGGCTACCATTGCTGCTAAGTATAAACGTTTCGACTAATATGCTTCAGTTGAATGACACAATGGAGCCGGACAGTCCAGGGGCTGCGGTTCTGCCCGCCGCCGGGGTTGAGGACGCGCTCGAAGGCTTGGAGGTGGCGTTCAGTCCGGGGCCTGAGGCCCAACCTGTTCTCGGCTTCGGAGCCGCTGTAGCCTGCTGCTCTCCACTCCAGAAACTCACTCCTTTCCACGTCCACAACCCGACAGCTCGTGCAAAAGTCAAGGATTACTTCGTGTTCAGGGTGAGAACTGAACATTAATAAAGTGCGGGTTATAAATTATTATTTTGTAACGTTTTATAATCAATATCACGATTAGCTTCGGCTTCGGATGATCAACAGACTGCAGCTTCCACACACTCCAGACTGCAGCTTTCACACAGGTTCTGAAATTAAAATGATATTACAATGGTTTTATCGTTGTAGTCCAGATATACCAGATTTCACAAAAATATAAAATAAAGTTGAATATTTCTAATATTGAACATTATGTAAGAACTAGTCATTAATAACGCTGGCAAATAGTTCAGCTGCGGTAAGTGGTATAGACATCTGTTTATTATTTAGCTTTATTTACATTTACCTACTTTTATACATACAAATATGCTGAAGTGAATGAAAATAAAAAGAAAATGTTAATGTAAACTAAATATAAAACGTTTCTTTAAATATAAATGGGACTCTGGGGATTTCACATGCAGTTCCTTTTATGCTGTCTGTCTGTCTGTCTGTTCTCCAACATCAGCATATTACTGTGTGTGTATATATTTTTAAGCATCATTGACACTTTGGATCGGATTGTGACCTCTGGATCGGATCCAATCCCGATTGTGTGCATCATGTATAAATGTTTGTGTTTTAATGTCTACAATCCGTATTTCTCCACCCGAAATGCCTCTTGTCCTGATCCATAATGCTGAAAGCCGTATCACTTCCAAAGATGCCTAATGAACGCTTTTAGTTTCTGGTTCCTCCGTCTTCCTTCAGCTGGTGAGGAATGAAGAAAGCAACAATCGATACACATTAATTTAACGTTTTTCGCTTTCTTTTTTTGAAGATTGATCGGACCTCAGGCTGATTATATCAGTGCTGCCTGTCAACAAATGACGGTTTTGTAATCATACAATATAGTGAGGTTGTAGATGACTGTAGTTACACAGAATCAGAATCGGGTGTGTTGACACGCACAAGGAATTTGGTTCCAGCCGATAGTGACTATCAACATTACAGACATTAAAAACTACACATTTAGCTTGGACTATACGAGACGAAGCGGACTTTATGAGACAATATTGACAGTACGATTATAAACCGGGATTGAGTATATGACGTATCAGTGATGTACATGGTGGTGTGAATAACAGTATTGTGCATCAGGTATGATGTTTTCTTTAGAACGGTTGTACAATATACAGCAGCAATAGTGTGTGTAACATATACAGATGATGTGATGACTGACTGTTCTGATAGTGCAGTACTTATAGATATGATATGAAGCAGGGAATATATCTAAGGTGAGTTATGAATGAGGATGAACTGTTTAGGTAAACGGAGTTCTGTAGGAGGAGCTGAACGAGGTTGTGTCCACGGTGCGAAGGGTCACTAGTGAATCTTGTATGGTACAAGTCCTGGAGAGAATCCATTAGGTAAGTTTATGACGTTTCGATATTATGCTGATGTTTATTTTTGTTCTCCAGCCAGGAACCATAGAGCAGGCGGTGAATGACATCCGTACAGTGGCGTTGCCTTCGGAAGACGGCGAGGTTCTGAGCGTGTGGCTCTTAGCAGAGTGAGTTTCATTACCTCACTTCATGATCGGAAAGACATTAAATATAGACGCCAGCGTGTATTTACTGTAATGTGCAGTTTGATCAATAATTAAAACTCTTCTGAATTTTGGTAAGAAACGTGTCATGACTACGGTACCTTGTAATGTAATGATGGAGATGACGGATGTTTTACATGAAAAAACAAAACACATTGTATGAAGGAAAAAAAAAAAGAAAAGGAAACTGGTACAACTGACCATAATGCAGAATCATTGGGAGTTTCATCTATAAATGACTCGATAAATAAACTGCAACTGAAACAAGTAGGGTTTCGTCACCTAGATGAAGATGGGTTCCGTTTTGAATCTGGTTTCTCTCAGGGTTTCTTCCTCATACCACCTCTGAGTTTTCCTTGTCATTACTGCTCGCTCATTAGGGATACATTTCGAGGGACTATTTTAACGATGCTAAAAATCGCAATCTGTTTCATTCTGTAAAGCCGCATTGGGACAATTTCTGTGCTTAAAAGCGCAAGACAAAATTAATTGAACATTGAAATTTCAGTCTCAGCTCTTCTGGTATGCATTCAGTATTTTCTAAATTAGTTTTTAAATCTGTCCAATTTGACCAACAGAAAAAAAGCATCGATTCTTTTGCATATTGAAGAAATAAATGTACATGTAATAAAAAAACGATGTGATTGCAGGAGCCGGCATACAATCAGAGAGAGTAAACGAAAGTGAACAGAAGACTGTGTTCGAGTCAGATTGCTACTGACAAAATTGTACATCCTGTGGTCTCCAACCACAGCCCAGGGGTTGTGGACCACTTGGGGACCACTGCTGTAATATAATATCTATCTACGAAATGGATTATTTTAAAATGCGTGTCCAGTGTCAAACTGTTTGGTTGATCATATGAAAGTGTGTGGTGTTTTATTCTCAGCTAAATCTGACCTACTTTGTGCACCTTCCAGAGTTGATCACTGGAACAATGAAAAGGAGAGGCTGGTGCTCATAACTGAAAGGTGAGAGGAAGTTGATATCATGTCACTTGTTCGTCTACTAATCTACCTCTCTCTAAAATCCGCCGTGTTTCCTTGTTTTTTTTTTGCAGGTCGCTCCTGGTTTGCAAATACGACTTCATAAACTTGCTGTGTCAGCAGGTCATCAGAATTTCCCTAAACGCCGTGGACACCATTTCAGTCGGAGAGTTTGAGTTTCCACCAAAATCTCTGAATAAGTAAGTGTATATGAGAGTAGAGAACAGGATGTGGGAATTATGCTGGGATGAACTGAGCTCTGACTTTTCTGCAGAGCAAACGGATAAATTGTCCGATTTTTCAGTCAGAAATGATCTAGTGTGTCTCTGTCTACAGGAGAGAGGGCAGTGGCGTTCGTGTGCACTGGGATAAACGGCCGAGGCCTTCTTTTCTAAATCGCTGGAATCCCTGGTCCACTGACCTGCCATATGCCACCTTTACAGAGCACCCCATGGCCCATGCTGATGAAAAGGTGGCTTCTCTTTGCCAGGTAAATCACACCACTCTTTAAAAATGTGTGTTTTAAACAATTGTGTCAGTCTTTTTGAAAGTGGTTGTGACAAATAGGTGAAACTGAATCTTATTTTTACACTATAACTAAAGGTTGTGGACACCAGACTGAGTCTTGTGTGTTTTTAAACACCCCATTTGCTATTGCAGTAACATCCACTCTTCTGGGAGGATGTTCCACTAGATCTTGGTGTGTGGTTGTGGTTTGTGCTCAATTCAGCCACAAGGGCGTTAGTAAAGTCCAGTACTGATGTAGCGTGAGGGGGTTACAAACAGCCTACAAATTCATCCCAAAGGTGTTTAGTCAGAGTTTTATAGCAGGCCATTTAAAGATCTTGCACTCCAAAAGATGTCTTCATGGAGCTGGATTTGTGTGTAGCTGGAACAGGTTTCACTCCTGCAATTGAAAATGCATATCGATGGAAGTTAGGGTTGCAAAGGGGTGGAAGATTTCTGCTAAATTTTCAGACACTTTCTATGGAAACTGCATCCTGGGAATTTTGGAAATATTCCAGGTTGGAAACTTGGCAGGAAATTAATAAAAAAAAAAAAGTGAGGACATTTTTAGTTTTGAGATGTTGTGTGCAGGTTTCAGGAAATGATGCGTGTTATGTTATGGAGGAATACACAGTGCATGTAGGGGGCGTGGCCTCAGTGGCCCTGCAGTAAGTGTGCTGAATGAATGTGCAGGGTAGAAATCGAACTGAAATTGCATTAAGTCTGGTTGTTTTAACCAGGGATATCCTGCAAGCTTTATTTTCCCAACTTACAATTAAGTTGTTATAGGATAACCTGCAATTATGTACATTTCCAGTTTAGTCGTTTATTACCATGGAAAGTTTCCAGTCTTGAAAATTCGCAGATTTTTTGCAACCTAAATGGAAGTGTATATATATTCCTGCATTGCGATATTCCCAGATAAATGCAGTGACCTTCCCGTTTTCATTCTTCAGCTGGAGAACTTTAAAATTCAGCTGATCCAGGCAGTAAAGAGAGCCCATAAGGAGTTTCCCATCCCGGGCCGTTCTAACGGGGTGCTGCTGCTGGAGCGGCCGCTGCTCATCGAGACCTACCTGGGCATCATGTCCTTCATCAACAACGAGGCCAAACTGGGCTACTCCATGACCAGAGGGAAAATCGGCTTCTAATTCATTTCTGCTAACACACTTTAATGTTAAGCTCCATGAACCCTTTTTGTGTTGCTTGCCGGATTTCAGCAAGGCGTGAACCGCGCCCCTCTTCATGCCTCCAGCGTGACTCGCCGGCTCCTCAGCATGTGCCTGGAATCATCGGATCTCAACATCGATGCCCCTTTACTGGGCGTGTGCCATTCTGCTTCATTTTTATTGTCCGACACTATTGAGTGTTTTGTCTTTTATTATTTTCTAAACAGTATGTTGATGTGAAGTGTGCGATGATGGTGCAGTTTATACGTTAGTGGAAAAGGATGAAGTATTTCCACTAAAATGCCAGATTAGTGTAGTCCACTATGTCCCCTTATTAACATGCTTGGTCAGGTGATCACATTAACAATTAGGGACTGATTGAGGGGAAATGCTTGTTGCCAGGGTCAACAGCTGAAAAGCCATAATTCCATTGTTCTTCTAACAGCATAAAAGATCCACGTTTTTATTTTTTTAAACGCACAAATCAGAGGTGTCAAAGTCTATCATTTAGTCTTCGCCATTACGATTGTTTTCCCATTGCTATGCTCTTCACAGCATTGCTGCCACCGCCGATATATAGTATTTCTAAGTGTTTATTTATTTATTTAAAAATAAATTATATAGATTTTTTTTCCTAGGTAGCAGCTAAGTGCCGTTTTCTCAGTTACACTGAAACTAGATAACGTCGTCATGAATAAGCTACAAGTAAGAAGAATTTGAAACTTGTGTAACTCATAATACAAATACTCAGCATTATTATAAACGCACATTTTGTAAATTAATGAAAAAACCCTCACTCGCACTGAAATTTTGAGGAGTTTGTCCACGATCTGATTGTTCCCTTTCAATTCGTTTTTATGATTTTTAAATGTATCATTTTTTTATCCCGATGGAAAAATTTACTTTTAATGACTTATTTAAATTCTGATTATTTGAACCTTTTGCTGTATTTTCACTTTTTAATGTTTTAAAGAGTAGCGGTTTCCTACATTTTGCTATAATTACTATCAGTGCCACAAGGATTAAGCTCAGTTTAGCACTTAATCTTTTAGTCTCTTCTTTAGTCTTAATAATCCTATAGTTCAGATCTCCCTTTCTCTCTACGCAGCTAAACAGATCAGCTTCCAAAGTCTGACGAATGCTAAGTCTCTGTACCACAGTATTGTTTTCTGGAACTTTGTGTCCAGCGTTTCCTGTCTCTTCTACATTGGAATTCACGTGAACACACCGCCAAACTACGTCGGAAAACGGAGAGCGAGAAAGGAGGTTCTTGCTCGATTGTTAAAAACCTGATTGTTCTTGTTTATGTATGATATTGTCCTATAATCACGCTAGCATTACGTCCCTCTCACGCCTTCTCACAGGAATAATAAAAATACAGCACTGACCTACACATCAACAGCACAATGTCTGAGAATTTCACTGTACACGTTTAATATTTTTGAGGGTAGACTTTAGGCACAAGAATATGAAAGTCCTGTCATATGGAAAGAATATTGCTGTTTGGGGCTTTGCAGTCTGCCACACTTCATACTAGTGAAGTGCATGATTTGTTTAGAAGTTACAAATTACTTTGCAATTAAATCATAGATTGTATTTTATTTTATTAAGCAAAATGTTCCCTTGCTGTACGAACGTTGCTCGGTTTGTAATGTTGATCCTGACTCAGGTTGGGTTTAGTTGATTTTAAATGCTGCTTTATTGTTTAAGGATGCAAACACGGGTTAGGAGTTTAATTCTAACCAAAGGCGATTAGTGCAGAGGCGTTATTACGGGTTCCCTAATAGTTTGTTTTTTGCTTGTATGCACTTTTATCCCCCTCCCCCCCAACAACGACTAAGTGTTTGAAGGATTTTTCTTTTGTATAAAAAAAAAAAAAGAAAAATATTGCATGTGAACTATGCATGCGGTTAACTGTGTGTAAAAACTGGTTTTGTGTGTGGCATTTGTAATCTGGTCGTTGCTTAGAATCACCCGTTACAGCTCTGAGGAAACGTCTAACGAATACAAATTACCACTTTATTCAGGACTGCTGTCACTCCTCATTTTCTGACTGCTGGACCATTTTTTTGGACCCAAATTACATACGTTTGGTTTTCGTAACCAGCCTCAGCATCGTGGTCTTACAATTTCCACTTCTATGTATTTGCACTGTAACAATGCACCATGCTCAAAGTTATTAAAACTGCTCTACCTTGTTTTCTCAACAACAACAAAATAAAGAACGTAAAGTGTGTGTTGGGATACGGTTCATATTTGTAGAAAAATTTATTAGAAATTCTATAAAATCAATCCTTACTTCCACATTTACAAATATATCATCTACATCAGGAAAAACATAGTGTATAAAGCCTAGGATTTCACATTCAAAACAGAAATGAGAACAATATGCTCTCCCCGTCGTGTTTTTACATATTAATGCTCTTTCTTCATGAATATTTGTCTTAAATAACAAACTTAACTTCAGCTTGTGCCGTGTGATTTGGCATAGTTGGGTTCCAGCATTACAATCCTGTAGTCCTGAGGTACAATAACAATGTCTGGCTGTTATTTACAGCAGTGTTTTTTTTCTAGGTAAAATTCAGCCCTTATTCACCGTACTTTGCTCTTCATATGTCAGACCGTGGCTTCATTGTAAACGTCAATAATTTTTCAGTTGTCACCACTTATCTTAAAGGAAAGGAAATTTTCTTCAGATAAAAAGCTGTAGATTGAAAATTGATGAAAGACGCTTGAGAAAATATCACTATGATGATTTTGTGAACCAAGAAACATCTAAGACAAACAAAAAAAACTTCCCACTTTAGGGAAAGTAATGATTTTGAGGTGCATCCTCACAAACATCTGTTCTTTGACATTCATAGCACAGGAGATTATCAGCTTTGAATTGTCCATTGGTGTAAGTCTGCCCCATCAGAGAGCAGTTTCTTTGAACAGGGTTTAAATCAGGATGGAAGCTGAAAAAACGCTGGTACTAGTTTAGTGTGAGCTTTGATGTTTTCTTGGCACTCATTTATCCTCATCCGTGTCCATGTAACAGACACAAAGCTGATCTTTCCCCAGCAGGATCAGAGATTCTCCATCGCAGTGCCAGAAGAGTGACTGCACCTGTAAACCTGAGTTACACACAGTATGTCAGATAGGAAACGAACTACCAGGGCAAGTGAGGAGAATAAGGCTGATTTATGTAGGTTTTTATACGATGTGTTCGCTTTTATAAAATACAGTTCAATGATGAGGTTTTTAGAGTTTCACAGCAGTGGACCTTCTGTTCTGGCCAAAACATTAAAATCACATCCTATTTTAATTTCCATGAACATGTATTGAATTATTGCTTATAGTAAATTCTCTACATTTCATAGCTTTTCTCTGAGTTTCTCTCAGCTGTTTCCTGTAGTGTATGTTTGGGTTAAAGTTTCTATTCACATTTATTAGTATACTATAGTATGTGTCTAATCTTTAATATATTTCCTTTTTTTTTTTATTATTTCTTTGCTGCAGTAACAAAGAAATTTCCCCACTGTGGGATGAATAAAGGTATATATTATCTTATCATATTTCATTAGACTAGTCAGCTTTCTGGGAGAATTCGGACAAGAACACCTTTCATTTTAAATTCACAGGAAAACTGTAATACATGGAAAAATGATTTAATTTATAAAATTGTGTTCATTGGGTTTCTTGCTTTAGTAATGACATTCATTCACACTGCACTGTGATGCAGCTTTTCTGTATTGTATTAATGGTTCCCATAAACGTGACATTATAAGGATGGGTATAAAGATTCAGGTAGTGCACCCCTAAAGGCCTGGGTGTGAATTGCACGGCCCGGCACCATTTCACATTGATATATTTCAGTATAAAGTTTCAGTATGAAAGGAAAGAATACGCTTAAAAGCTTGCACTCACCGACACCTTCCACTTGCACTTTGACCGAGACACAGCTGGCGGGGGACCACAGATAGAGTTTGGCGTTTCCGGTGCAGAGTGCCAGGCGTGGCCTGCGCGGATCCCAGGCGAAGCAGCGCACAGCTGAAGTGTGTTCTAGGACAGCCTGCAGGCTGAGCCTCTGCATGTCCCACAGCCACACACACTGTGCCATGCTGTCTAAGACATGCGGTTGGCACAAAGTCAGCCAGCACAGTGACCCCGCTACTCATCAGAGTACTTAATTGATGATTAACACCCCACCGCCAAGCCAAACAGGAAAACACACTTGCCAGGGAGTTTGCACTCGTAAGAATGAGGGTTGGTGGATAGAATAAAGGGGAATAACACAGAAGCTAAAAGCAGCAAATATCTCTAAATACCACTCAGTGGGCAGCCGGTAATGCTTCTCATGACTCATAGTGATGCCAAATGGGGCAGAGGGCATTCATCAGGAAGTGGCTATGACATAGTGTATGTACAAGAAGCTTCTAGATTTGCACTTCGATTCGGACAATCTATTTAAAAACAGTGATATAATGCCAATAATTAGATATTTACCATTTTTTGTGGCAAGGTAGCGATTGTCTGAACTGAACGCAACAGCCGAGATTCCGATTTTAGGGTTGGCACGATCTGGATCAGGCTTCACCACCGACACCTGGACTGGCAACGAAGCGATCTCATCTGCAATAAAGTAATCATCAAGCGAGTTAAGTAAAAAAAAAAAAAGTACCAGTTGATACATTTGAATACGTTCAGGGAGATTTCTATTCACCCACAGTAATAGAGTGGATCAGCTTGTTTCAGGGGATGTTGTGAACTCATCCCTGGAAATGCAGTGCAACATCTGTTGCTAGGAACAAATATTTGGACTCAAGCCATGCAAAGCACGGAGGCAAAGTGTGACCGTCAGCGTGGGCGAGTTCATGTTCTTAGGAGCTGAGGCACAGGCTTAAGAAAGATCTTGTGTCAAAATATGACACTTGGTGGCTATGTTTTCAGTGCTAGGATTTATATGGGGGCATTCGCAGAGCTCAAAACTCAGTCAATGGTCTGCCCACAGAAATAGTTGGTCGACTCTTGCTGCGTGCTGGAATTCATAATGGCTCTGTCACCATGCTGAGCCTCCCAGCCTCAGGCTCCATTCAAACACAACTGTCTGCATAACACACAATATTAGCATACGTTCAGCCACACACACACACACACACACAAGCAGTGCTCATCAGTAAACTAACTGGAACAAGACCTAATATAAGAAGGTCCAAGTCACTTGAGGTAATATAATAGCTAAACATCTTTATAAAAAAATGTGTATAATAGATGTATTATAAAAAAAAAAAAATGTATCTGATTTATGGACTTTACCGTGACGCTGCTAAAATATCTAAATAAAAATAGATTTTCAAACTTGAATTATTATATTTCACCTACTTAATATTATTTCGCAAAATTATTTGGAAATGATTCTAAACAATTTTCAAATCGGTTTGTTGACTGTCTAGCTATTGTTTTGTTCTCTTCCTTTCACAATCAATACAAGGCAACCTTACAAAACAGTCCAAAGGTCTTACATTTGCTCTGTGTGTTGAATAGGGGGCTTGTCATGGCGATCTGATGACTGGACAAATCCTCAGTGGCGACAACAGGCCTTTTCTCCACTTCTCTGTACACCACCTAATTACAAACGAACAAACCCAGTCCTCAAACAATCCCGTGCAGCTTTGTGCATTTACATACGCCACCATGGCTCTTTCTCTTAAAGCAGAATCAATTCATTAGAACTTCCAAATACGGGCAGAAGTACGAGTACGTGTAGTGACTTTACAATCAGTGGACAAAAGTTGGAATAAATGCTTACGGCTTTGGAGTTGGCGATCGTAGCTGGATGCTCAAACTCGATAAGCTTCTTCCAGGTGATGTGGTTTAGGATCCGAACCTGATTAAAATCATCAGAGGGTATATGAGCTTTAGAGAAAAAAAAACTTTGTACTGACTAATAAATAAAGCAGAATAATGTGTTATAAATTACATATAAACTGTAGAGGTGTTCCTGAATAAGGGTTTACCAATCAGAATGGTCAAGTCTTTTGTGTGTGTGTGTTGGGTTCGGGGGACGGACGTAAAACTATGTAGTCATAGAACGCTTCCTCGTAACATTTTAAAGCCACAATGTACAGAATATTATACTAAAGAAATAGAAAATGTATAAAAACTAGGGCTGTCAAAATGAACGGGTTGAGAACGCGTTAGCGCAAATTCATTTTAACGGCACTGATTTTATTAATGCAGCCCACATTTCTTTGACCATTTTTTATTAAAAAAATATAAATAAACAAATATAAAAGAAGCAAAATTAAAACATTCTATGCAACACCTATTCATTTACGATGAATTGTCTTCACTGAGATATATATAAGTAAATAAATAAATAAATAAGGATAAACTCCACTGAAAACCAAGTATCAAATCATGCACCAAAATCCGCCATGGTGCACAAAACAAAAGTGTTCTGATGATTTACGTAATTTAAAACACCATAAAACCATTTACAAGAATATTTAGTCTTCATGCGCGGTGTTGAGGACGGTTTCACTAATAATACACGTACATTTGCATAAAGCATCCTGATTTGTCAATTGCAATGTTGATTAGAATATTAAAAACTAGAAAAGTATTCATTTAAGGGACATTTAGAACAGATAAAAATGTGCGATTGATCGTGAATAAGCTAAATATCTTAATCGATCGACAACCCTAATAAAAACAATCAATAAACCTAAAGAAAAAAACGAATAAGTGCAAAAAGGCCACACAGCCGACAGGATTTGCCTTTTCACGTCGGGAAATCAAACTAAATTGGCTAAATTGCCTGTGCAACGTCGAAGCATTAAAAAACAATCTAATTAATGTATGAATAAAATTGGGAATGAATATACCGTTACAGAATCTTCCAGACATTGTTACATATTTAACAGATCATGGAAAGTGAAGCGATATAATAAAAAGTAAAGGTAAATTTGGATAACAGTCGTTTTATGACAGACATATCAGACAGTGAGCACCCCCATATAACCAATATGGCACGATCCTCTTTTTATAAAAACTCTGTAAAGATTCGCCTGTGAGATTGGTAGTCAAATCAAACTCCTGCTATCGAAGCATTGCATCTCTGTCTATTGCAGGGTCACTCCTAATCATTTGTTTTCCCACTTTGATTCAACCTCATTGTTGTGGAAATTTTGGACAAAACAGACATTTGGACTGTCTTCCTGACCTGATGTCTGGTTTACGAACCATTTTGCTAAACATCATAAAGCATGTTTGTAGAAGTTATACCTTCTCATCGTAGCTGCCGATGGCTAGAAACTGGCTGCTGGGACTCCAGGCCACTGATTTAATTCCCAGTGACCATTCATAAGCACTGTAGTTTGATAGAAGTCGCCCATCCAGGGAATACAATAATATTTTGTACTAGAGGAATATAAATATATTTAGGGAAAAAATGACAAAGGAATTATTAGTTGTTTTATTCTGAATCACAGTGTGCATACAACAAAACAGTCCTCATTAATGCTCACCTCAAGAGAGGCATCCCACGCCACAAGCACACAGCCATTAGGAGACCACTCTACGCCCGCTAGGTCCTGGGATTCCGTCTCAAAATGCTGCAGGAAAAAGTCATGGTCATGAAACGCCTAATTAATGATCATCACATTAATCTAGCCAGGTGCCTTCTTCCTAGGAACCCCATCTCAGACCCTGAAACTCACAGTAAGTGGACTCTACTCACCCTGAGAAGATGCCAGTCATCACAAACAAATATACTAATGTAATCTTTGCAGTCTCTTCGCTCAGCTAGGGCCATGTAGCGTCCGTCCGCACTGAAGTCCATTCCTAATGGTGAGAAGACAAGTGTTTGAGGGTTTATTGTATATTTCTAAGGCTTTGTCACTCTGCCTAAGCTACTGTTCAATCTCACACACTCACCTTTCTGACAGGATTTCGGGTATTTGATGTAGGAAACAGATTTGTTGCAAAGGGACCAGACGGTGATTCTTAACTGGAAGGATAATAGAAAATAAAAATCAATTTTCAACACGTTTATTCAAGTTTATTCATTATTTATTATAAGCACTGAATGATAAATGATCAGTCTGAGTATAAATACTGTATATCTTCTTAATCTTTAGGCCTCTTGTTTATTGTAAAACTTAATTCACAGTTACTTTGTATTTGCACAGAAGGAAGGAAGGAAGAACAGCAATAATAAGAAAGATAGAAAGAAAGAAAGAAAGAAAGATAGATAGATAGATAGATAGATAGATAGATAGATAGATAGATAGATAGATAGATAGATAGATAGATAGAAAATTACAGAGAAAGAAGGAAAGAAAGAAGCAATGGTAAGAAAGAAAGAAAGAAAGAAAGAAAGAAAGAAAGAAAGAAAGAAAGAAAGAAAGAAAGAAAGGGAAATTGACAAAGAAAGACGGTAAGAAAGAAGCAATGGTTAAAAAAAAGAAAAGAAAAAGAAAGAAAGAGGCAATTATGAAATAAAGAAAGGCAATGATAGAAGAAAGAAAGAACACTCTTTATAAAAAGCTTTAAATCTACTGCATTTCTCTTCCTCAAACATGCAATAAACAGGAAACTTGGGAGATACATAAGAGTTTTATCCCTACAATAGAGTACACTCTCTGTGCTCCTCTCATGTGTCCTTTGCTGAACTCAAGATCTAGAAGGACACCTGAGGTGCATCAGCTGCTGCTCCTCTCATGGCTATCTGTCTTCAACCCTAGATTGATTGAACAACACCCTACAGCTGCATCAGACATCTCAGTTCGGTGGAAACGAGCATCTACACAGTCAGATCACTTTAACGATGCCGCCTTTCATCACGTCTGCTGCACAGAGTGGGTTATCAGGGGCGTCTGGTGTGAAAAAGAGAGAGAGAGAGAGAGAGAGAGAGAGAGAGAGAGAGAGAGAGAGAGAGACCTGGCATAGCTGAAACCTAAAACTGTAGGACAGTGCAGAAGAAGGTGGGAGATGATTCTCCGTCTCTGGAGGCTGAGAAGCTGGTGAGGCTGGAGCGTTTAGGAGTTCGCGAGCCGGCCAAAGCAGACACGTGTCACCAATGTGTCTGAAAGCACAGGGGAATATTCAGCACTGTGACAGCTGTGGCTCCTGATCAACAGTGCCACAATGGAAGGTGGTTTAAATCTTACAACCTTTTACCGCAAATGAGAGACATAAAAATGAAATACGGAAAAAGAGAGAAAACAATAATACTACTTATTTTTTGTTTTACGGTTTACATTTTACAGGACACCCCATAGAAACTTCTTTGGAAATTCTATGAATTGCTATGATTCACACTGGGAAAGCCCCTTTGTATGCAAGAATCTTTACATAGACCTGCCTGTCAGCAGAGGATTAAGCCAGGGCATTCCACATCACAAAACATCTTTAAAACGATACAGTGCCAACGCTCCAGTTACGGATTCGAGTCGCACTCGTATCCGATACAAGCAGCCAGACGTGCTACGGGGGCAGGAGATGCCAACCCTGCCAGCCTGGGGATTTCGGGCCATTGGCTAATGCTCAGCATTTCGAGTGTCAGCTATTAGAAAACTGAGACTATAAGCAGCCTGGGTAGTTCAGTGATAGCACATGCATTGTTGGTCAGCCCCCGAACAATGTATCATCACTTAAAAAGGTACACTATTCGCCAGTGCCCTTGGGTTTTTTGTTTCAAGAGCCTCTTAGAACACTCAGCAAACACTTGGATTACTACACCTAGGACAATGTGTTGGTTAGCTTGTAATCATGGCGCATTTAAGCAGAGCTGCTATTGTGTCCATTTCATTTCTCCATCTCTATCTCATCTGCACCCTATTTCCTCATTTCCATATGCTCTGCTGTGCGGGTAGGACTGATTAATGAAAGTCAAACGAGGTGATATCAATAGTCCACTTGCACAGCAATACAGCGCTCCCAGAGTTCCTGCCACTTCTAGTCATTGAGATCCTCTTTTCTGAAGCGTGTCAAGCTCCTTATGCGATTCGCTCTGGATCTCCGCAATAGTGTCAAAACTGCAACCTTTGGGCTAGATCTTCATCTTTAGAGAGAGGGTGAAGTCCACAGGAGCCAAATCTGGCCAGTAGGTGGGTGCTAAAGTGAGATCCTGCGAATTGTTCTCCGACAATCATCATGCACCAGTTGCCGAATGCTTTCGACATTTTCGGGGGTTGAGCTCGTTGAAGTTCTTCCTGATCTCTTGTCTTCCAGCGATGTTCTTCCTCGCTTCTGCTCAATTGACTCATTGCAGCATCGGCGTATGGCAAACGTCTCTGTGGCAGATTTTCCCAGATTCCCGCAGAATTTGCTCTTTGTTCTAAATTGCTGTCCGTGACGAAATCGCAGTGGCGGTAGGGCACGGGGTCCGAATAGCACCAGTTAGCACCATTAGTCTCTAAACTTTTTTTATACAACCGCGTACGTAAACATATGAAGGATCTTTACCAATAACGTTAAAAATAGAAACACAGGATAACACACATGGATCCCGATCTTTCTCCTAATAAACTCTACAAGGGAGCAGAAAAGCCCCACTGGCTACACTAATGCCCCACTGGCTACACTAATGCCCCACTGGCTACACTAATGCCCCACAGCTCGTGTTTATGACTATCATGAAACTAAAGCCCCAATCACCAAACCACTTTATAAACCAACCTTCTTGTCTGCTGTGAATGTGATGTCAGTTATAACCTAATGCCAGGAACTCTTAACCTCTCACCTGCGACCAAACACTGTTAACCACATGGGTTTATTAAACCCGTCTGCCTCAGAGACTCAAAATCCTCCAACACACACGTATTACATGAACCGACATGGAGGCTTAGAAAATCAGCCGTTCTTATTTCAACTTTTCACAGTACACAGTCGGATCGGCGAGAACTGGAAAGACAAAGTCTGAATTTTGATTGCAACTGACTGAGAGAGAAAGTGAGAATGCCACGGACACCCTGCTCTGTGCCCCTTCTTTCATTCCCAGACACAGCTGCTCTCCATCTCAGCACCTGTCAGTGACTCTTGGAGTCGGGTTCAGGCAGCAGGCAGCTCCTGCTCTGGCACTAAGCCCACGCGTAAACAGTAACGGACGGAGAGATAGTGGGATGTAATTCACATGTAGATCTCCACGGGCCTAACATGTACTTCCTACATCCACAGCATGTATGAATACAGGAGCAACCGAGACCAAGACCTGATTTATGATCTCAAATTTGGATTTTCCATATGATTTCTCACCATTGATAATTTCACAAGACAAGCTGTGGTTTTATACCTTTGCATTTTAGTGGCAAGTATTATTATAAAACGTGCTACAAAGTATAAAAAAATAATAATACTTTATTGAGTGGCGCATTCGTTCAGTCCAGACTTGCGATTTGTTCCCAAGAATACGTTAAGGATGTATCGAAATGTATACACACACACACACACACACACACCCTTCGTGGTAATTGTACGACACCAGAAACCCCAATAAATGATCCCTCCCTGGTTTTTCCCCTCTAAACTGACTTGACTGTAAAGTGAACAGGCGTGGGGGCATAGCTCGGCGCTCTACGTTAGACAGTTATTTGAGGTCTGAATCCAGCCCTGTTCCAGCCGACAGCCTGCTATTTTCAGGTCCTTGGTTACGGGGTAGTGACAGTTGACATGGCACGAGCTAGACTCCTCCTGACTTCACACTTACGTGAAACTCTGTGGTGTTGAGTATGTGACGTCCGTCTGGACTCCAGCGTGAGGAGACGAGTCCGATCGAGCCCTCGTCTATCTTACAACGCCAGTCTGGCTGCTCCAGAGACCACACCTGCATGAGACAGACAGAAAATCGCTTACACGTGAGCACGTACAGCATCACCACCAAAGACAGCCCTGACCGCAGCTTTCATTTCACCTGCACTACTGAGACGGGGACAAAATGAAGGACTGGCGCTGGCTTCCTTTAGAAAGGTAAGACCTTTTTTTTTATGTATTCTTATAAATAAATAAATTAAAAATTAAGGCGGGGGGGTGGCTATGGAAGGGCATTTTCATTTACAAGGTGATGAAGTTATTACCTGGAATCAAGTTTTCGCTATTAGCATACAATTCATTTCTGACATTTCTACACAACCCTTCCAGCAACCTAGTCATTACTTTCCCACCTTATCAGCTGCTCAGCAGAAGGACCCCTAAGATCTGTGCGTACCTGCACAAGCCCTCTTTTGTACATCGCACAAAGGATGAACAGGGAGTCTGATGACCACTCCATGTGCGCCACCTGGTCCAGACAGGTGTAAAGCTGCAATATCTGCAGAGTCCTGACATCCCGCACTACCAGACGATACTGAACACAGGTGGCCTGTTAGACACAGAGTGGTTCGTTAGAGGGGGAACAAATACACACCAAAAAGCAAAAGAACAGTACTGTTAAATAGTTAATACTCAATAGCGTCTCAATACCAGTTCTATTGCAAAAACAGCGAGTGAGGTTTAATTAATATCGGTTCAGGTCAGAATTTTTCAGAATTGGAGATAGTTACAACACCTATATGTAATGCTGAGATTTGTTTCCATACCAAATACTTTCCATCAGGCGAGAGTCTGCACAGCTGGTTAGATTGCTTCAGGAGCTCGGAGAAATTCATGCCAGAGCCTGAAAGGTGATGTACGAGAGGTAAACACTGCTGGGCTTTAATGATCGTTTTTCAGCAGCTGCACAGAGTAACATCAAGACACAACATGGGCAAATAATACCTGCTATAGAATAGTAATATTTATACAAAAATATATTGTAGCACACTTTTTGAAATGTTACAAACCAGTTTTCATAACCATCCCTATTAATGGTGTGTATTCTCTAAAAATATCCTCTTTAAAACTCTATAGTAAATCTCATGCACTCCTTCAAATCCAGAACCTGTGAGAGATGCCAGCAGGACATGTGTTTGTTTTAATAACGCAGATGAAACACAAGATGGCGCCACTCCAACTTCGCCAAAATAGTATTTATGAAGGCAGCAGCAGTTCCAAACAAACAGCTGATTTATTATACATTATACATTTATGGCTTATTGGCACTTTGACAGCAAAAAAAACCCCAAATCACTGCTCTTAATGTATGAGTTGTTTTTTTCCCCAAAACGACATTTTACCCAATCTTTCCTTTTTTTCCTCTGCAGTAGCCTCAGTAGTGCATAAATCCATTTAGGATGCAACTAGTGATTGTTCTTAAAACACACCATGCTTTACTTTTAAACAAAAGCAATTAATTCATTTTTTTCCTACTAATATTTCACTTTAATTAAAACATAGTAGAGATATTGGGCTTGAATTGTCTCCCAAAAATCCTCCATACTGGAGTGTAATTAGCCGATTAGCTTTATCCCATTCAAACCCTTTCACTAACCCTAACTAGCATTAAATCTGGAAAACGAAATAATTTACCGTGTAAATCTGGTTAGCTCGCTTTCAAACGACCAGTTAAAGAAGGAAATGTCGGAGACAAAGTTTTCTCCGTGTAGATAAAGCCTCGTGTGTGTGTGTGTGTGTGTTTATTTGACGGTTGGTCTTAGCGGTGTTTTCGGAAGCGGATTAGGAAGCAACCAATCAGCGTTGTCCTTGTGCATCATGGGAAATGTAGTGTATGATGTGTAGTTTGAGGAAATTCGTTTTTTTGATAGAAATGTGGAAGGTGACGGATGTGAGTGCGAAGTGATCATGGAGATACACTGTTTTTAAAAAATAAAAATAAAAAAGATCAATGTAAAAGCTTTTGATTGATCTTTGTGGGTTCATGTAATATTTAAAGTTGGTGTGTCTCTGTGTGTGTGTGTGTGTGTGTGTGTGTGTGTGTGTGTGTGTGTGTGTGTGTGTGTGTGTGTGTGCTTGGCTGGGTGCGAGGCTGCACGGCTGTTGGATCAGCACACTGTGTGATCCCCTGGTGAGTGAGTGGCGTTTCCCGCCCGTGTGAGCCCAAAAGGCGGCTAACGCCTCCTCCTGTCAGCCCTATTTCTCCCAGCACACAGCCCATCCCAGCCAACCCACATCCCCATCCACTAACCTGCTCCAGCAGCTCCATCATCTCCACCAGATCCACCATCTCCACCACCTCCTACACACTTCTTCTCTCACTTTGGTTCATGTCATTTCGTTTTCACGAAAAAACCTCTAAACCTCTACTTCCTTCTCTGAGCTGTGTTTTGGAGATCTCAGCTCCACCACACACGCCCACACACACACACACGCACGCACGCACGCACACACACACACACACACATAACCGGATAGTATTCTCTTTAAAGACTTGTCCGGCTTTAACAAGTTTGATCCAAAATGTTTTGGGGATTCAGGATCTTATAGGCCGCTGTGGATCTCAAAGCTGGACCACCGATTTTATTACACAAGGTAAGATGATGGCTTTAATACACACCTGGTTCTTGAGTGTTTGGATCTTGTGATCACATGCAATCAGCAATGCGGACATGACTGTCTTCTCTTGTTTTTTCTTCTAAGAAATGTAAGAAAAGTCTCCTGGTAAATATTTATGCGTCGATAATTGCGAAGAAACACCAATACTACTTCTACTATTATTAATAATTAATAATAATAATCATAATCATAATAATTATCATAATATTCATAATCATAACAATGATCACGGGTTATTTATTATACATTTTAAAATAATGTATTCGATGCTAGTCATCATTATTACACTGAAGCGGCCTAATTTATTTGTTTTTATTTATTTGTTTTTATTTATTTATTTATTCCATTTTAACTCTTTTAATCTTTAAAGATTAAGGATTTGATGTGTTTGTTTATTTATTATATATTTACTCCATTTCATTTGGAAGATGTTTCATTATTTAAAAAGATGAATACATTTTTTATTTATGTATTTATTTGTTTGTTTTATTAATTTTTTTTAATACATTTTCCTATTTTATTTTAAAGATTTCAGGCAGCGTTAACAGCTTCAACGTCGCTCTAGATTGCTATGTGTGTGTGTGTGTGTGTGTGTGTGTGTGTGTGTGTGTGTGTGTGTGTGTGTATTGCGCGTGTTGGAAATCGATATAAAGCTGTGAGAAGGTGATGCGCTGGTCAGAGTTCAGGTTTGATTATTAATGAGAAAAAGAAAAAAACCTGAGAGTTGTTTACACTGATTTCAGGTAAAAACTCAAGGATTTCGCTTTTATTGCGTTTATGGAAAGATTCGGATTTTATAAAAACTGGGAGAAAATTGTTTCTATAAAATAGAAACTAAAGATTTATTTGTTCGTGTTTTTAGAAATTGTTCAGTTGTGTGTGTGTGTGTGTGTGTGTGTGTGTGTGTGTATTATTATTATTATTATTATCGTATAATTTATAATTGTATAATTCCCTGCGTAAATTTGATCAATTGGATGATGTAATTTCTTACTAATTGAAAGGACTTTTTTTTTAGTATGTAGTTTGATCGTGTGTGTGTGTGTGTGTGTGCGTGTGTGTGTGTGTGTGTGTGTGTGTGTGTGTGTGTGTGTGTGTGTGTGTGTGTGTTTGAGAATATGCCTTTATTGTTGTACCGCGTTGTCAAGGCGTCTTTTACTAAACTTCAGTGTGTGTGAGTGAGTTCACTGACGCTCTGAGTGTGAGTGTGTTCACTGAAGCTCTGGGTTCTGCCACTGCATGGCTACAATCTCTGCTTTATCTGTGTGTGTGTGTGTGTGTGTGTGTGTGTGTGTGTGTGGATGGATGGAGGATTTTGGTCACTAAGTCACTGTGTGCTGTGTTGAGCTTCAGGAAGATGAAAGGTAAATGATATCTGGCTTTGTGTGCCTCAGGCTGGTGTTTCATGCTGGTGTGTGTGTGTGTGTGTGTGTGTGTGTGTGTGTGTGTGTGTGTGTGTGTGTGTGTGTGTGTGTGTGTGTTGCTGTAAACGTGTATAAAGGCTGAATTTAAGTGTTAATTCAATTCTCAGTGTTAATCCCTGCTGTCTGGGTGTAATTGGTGGCAGAGCATAGACTCGGGGTCTCAAGGGGACAGTCCCTGCGGGGATACGGTTCTAATACAGGACACACACACACACATCTCTCTGTGTCTCTTCTAACTACCTGCACTCGTATTTTCCACTTTTAGCTTCATTATCAGCTCGAGTTGGTTGTTAATAATCTTTCATGCGTGGATTTCTTTGCTTCACGCGCGGATTTGCACCTGATGCGCATTTGGTACTCTGACTTATCCCTTTTTAATAACATGATCGACTTTCAAGATTACTAAAATTATTAATATGCAATCATAATTTTGGTAAGCTCAAACCAAGTTTGCATCCAAGGCAAAAGTGTGTATGTGTGTGCGTATGTGTGTATTAATATGTGCGTGTGTGTATGTGTGTGTGTGATTGTGTGCGCTTGGAGCTGAACTCGCAGTGCACCAATCCGACCCAAAAAGGAAAGAAAATCCTGCCAAAACTGTGCAATACACTATAATGAACACATGCACTCCTTTAGTGTACCCACGTGCGGTTCGGGACGCGGCCGCTGGGCTCTGGCGTTGCCGGGGAAGCGAAAGAGACGCGCGCGCTACGCACCAGAAAGCGCGCCTCACGCGTGGAAAGTTTTTTTTTTTTTTTTTTTTTTTTTTTTAAGCAGTGACGTCATTGGCAAGGGCTGAAGCTCTGTCTAAGAGCAAATATATATATTAGGGCTGTCAATCGAATAAAACATTTAATCGCGATTAATCCAACGGTTGTCGATTTAATACTTTTTAAGATTTAAATATTCAACAATATATTATTATTAGTGAAACCATACTTAATGTAATGAGAAGACAAAATGTAATTGTAAATGTTTAAAAGTAATTATGGTGATGTAAATTATGTAAATCATCAGGACGCCAATTCGAACTTTTGTTATGTTTCCACACGGACGGATTTAATTGCCAGATATTCACATTGCGGAATTTAGTGCTTGATTTGAGACTTGGCGCATCAGTAAAACTAATATTTATTGATTTAAAATTATTATTAGTTTTTTTTTATTTTTAATCGGAGCAACAAAATGCTTCACCAGTGATTATGGTATTATCAAGTTTGCTTCTGTTTTTAATTATAAGGCATAGAAAGAGGCAAAGCATAATGCTGCTTCTGTGCAGTGGTCAAGTAAAATAAAATTGCATAAACAAAAGGATTGATATTTATAATTTAGACTTTAGAGTCAGTTAAATAGAAATGTGTGTACATTGCATAACAAAAATTATATTAATTGGTTGAATTGTTTTACCCAACAAGTCTTGGATAAGTTTCATACAAACCTCTTATGACAGATAATTTAAGATTTGGGTCAAATTGGGTCATGGGTGCAAAACAAAGTCCTATATAAGCTGCCTGTTTTGGAGTACATTTGTTAGGGAAGCTTTGTCCTGGTGTCCTTTATTAAAGGATGATGCCTTGCCATGTTTCTCGGGGTGGAGAGGAGTAGGGAGGAAGGAAGTGTGTCCTGCACCACGTGGCTCACTGGCCCGTCGGGATGATGCCAGGCAGGTCCGGGCCTGCCATACTCGGCACCTAGATTCTGAATCTGCACACCCAGACTGAAAACCTGCTGGGATTTAAACTGGAGAAGCAGCACTGGGAGCCTGGGTGGAAATTGCTTTCGAAATGAATTCGTTGTTGTGCTAAGGTTTTTGCAGCCCGTTCGAATCAAATGCTGGCTCTTATTCATGAGTCATAATTGATCAAGTTTGGTGGGAAAAAAAAATTCAGATGGAAGATGCAGTGTGGTTATAAATCAAATAAATCCAAATGAGCAAATGAGAAGTAGATTATGCATGGTGGAATAAATTGAATATGATAAGAAAATGTATAGCAGGATGAAATAAATAGCAATGACACTGTGTGTGCCCTTTAGAGTAATCTACCCCACGGTGGAGCATCCCACTTCCAAGATGTCCCAGTCCTCCACCAGTGATGAGGGTACGACATTCGAGCACCTGTGGAGCAGCCTGTGAGTAGCCCTTCCTACCCATCATAATATATATTCCATTATATTCAATCATTTAGTATTATATATTGTTTCAACAAAACAGCAATTCTTGTGTTACATTATGTCTTTTTTAAAAAGACCTCATGCTGCTTGCAATTTAATGGTTTTTAAATAATTATTTGCTAGCATGTAATGTAATCGTTATTTATTTTAGTGGTTAAATAAGCAGGAATATCAGTAATCTACATTATTTCCACATGCGAAACCATTACATGATCCATAAACCATTCACTGAACATTTGTTATCACTTTGCAGGGAACCAGACAGCACATATTTTGAGCTCCCTCAGACCAGTCATCCGGACAGAGGTGTTTCAAGCAACATGCCCAACAACCGGGCAGAAGTGTGCATGGACGTCTATCAGATGAGAGACTTGAACGATAGTGTCATGGTGAGAAAAAAAATCCAGCAATTTTTTCCCCTTATTCTGCTTATTGTACCATTAGGTTTGTTCTTACACCTCCAGCGATCGATGATGATTGTGGGTTCAGGGGTCTCTTCAGTATGGCTGACTAAATAGCCACCGGTTGGGAATTTAGTTCCAGACCAATTTGTTGTGAATTATATCGTTCTGTAAAATCAGTTGAAAAAATTTACAATTGCAAGAAAGACAAATTTTAAAAATTTTCTATCCCAACCTGAATTAAATAAACATCAGGTCTCTGCGTCATTGCAATAGGAACAGATTCATTTACTTTAGGTAGCTACTTTTCTTTCTAGAACGCTCTTTCTAGACTTTATATAGGTTGATGTCCTTTTTCGTTCGAGAAAACAATTCAAACTCATCCATGGCCCCAAATCGTCAATTAGATATAATGAATAATATTATTTAATAATGTGGAATATATATATATATATATGATTAAAGTATTTTTTTAATGCATCATTTTAGCTTGTATATCTAGTCTCTATTAAATATGGCAACATTTTAGATCAGAAACAGCATCAGTGATCCAATGAGTTCCATTTTGAACTATTTTCCAAAACTCATGCTTTTCTAAAACCTCTATACAAGGCCTTTGTTTCTGCTGCCCGTCCCAAGCCAGGCTGCTTTTCCCTCCACATCAGCTCGGATTCCCTCCACACTGCCTGCTTTCCCTCTTCTCCGCTATGATTTCCCTCTCCACAGCAGGCCCAGCTACAGCCTGGGATTTAAAGTGGGAGGGCAAAATGGCTTAATTAGAGGGAAAACCAAGCCAAGAACATGACACCTGCTGCTCGATTCCATCTGGGGCACACGTGCTGAAATTGGGAGGGGGGGGCAGTAGGTGAAAAAGAAGGAAAGGGTGTGGATGTGATAAAGGGAATGTTGGATGGATGTTTTATAGCTCTTGTTTTTTAGCCATTGCATCAGGAGACATGTGGTAACCCGATTAAAATGTTGCTAGCAGAATTACCAGTGTTTTTGTTTGAAACCATCTATTATATGCATCCATTTGACAGTATTTCTTCAGTAATATGCTAGCAAATACATTACAGGAAAGCTTGTACAGCTGTTAGAAATGTGCAACCAAACACCCAATGCTTTTTATATTCATGTAGCAGATCCAGATGTGTTTAGATGAAACATTCTTTCCTTTCGAAACGTGTACATTGGACAGTTCGATTTGAAATGTGTCTTGACCTCTCGTCCTTCCTGTAACTAGTCTCACGTTCTGTATGAGCACAACACCATCAGGAGAGCAATGCCAAGGTCCAGTCTTCGTCACGAATACTCCTTTCACTTGCTCTCGTACCTGTCCCCTTCCAAACAACAGTGGTTTCGTCTGAGCCGTCAGTGGGCAAGTCCAGGCCTGCCCTTTCGCTTAATAAATAGTCATGAGGCCAAAAAGTGGGAGGTCCAAGATTTGTTGTTAGCTGCAGCTAGAAGTTGACAGGGCCGGGATGACTGGAGGAATATTGAGAACTATCCTCGCACTTGTCCTCTGCACTCGGCCGTGTTCAGAGCTCTAGAGTTCAGCAGGCTCGCAGTGCAAATAAGGGAAGGAGTTGCTTCTTACCCGCACACCTACAAGTGCAAGGTCACATGACCAACCCAGTGTCCTGACGGTTGCCTGCCCTGCAGGAGTGCTACAATGCTGTGTGCAGGTGACCCGGCTCATCACTACAGTACGGTAGGTGAGCTTCATTCTTTACAATGATGCCATGATTCTGGTCAGGTCTATTTGATAGATCGCCGTGTGTGCCATGACTCTGAGATGAATACCTGTTGATGCATCAGCATGGATCTCATTTATGGTGATCACTAATCGACTATGGTTTAGTGATGTTGTCATACGTGTTTTGTCACAAAGAGGATATTTCTGAAGCTCTACTTGCTTGAGGTTCGAGGATTCAATCTGAAATTGAAATTTGCATCTAATCATATGGGTTGCTGAGAAAATATGTAGCAAAGCAGGGTGATGATAGTGAGTAATTCATGGCTGTGCAATCTAAGCCCAAATTGCATTTTGTAAAATGACTAAATGAAATTATTATTTTTGGCTGGATATCTAACATCCACCTGAGTCACATGCTCTGACTAAACATGGTGCAGTAATTATAACATTGCGCTACACTACCTGTACAGTAGAGGGCGATGTTTTCGCACTTTAGTACACACTCCATCCATATGTTTGCTGTCATCCTCAGTTCCCTGAAGATCCCCTGGCAAAGATATGTCTGAGCACGCTCTGAAGATGTGCAGCATTATGTCATGCTAAACATATCAGTTCCCATCATCTCCACAAACCATTCTTTTCATCATCTTTCTTTGGAGTATCAGCAGAATGATAAGATAGTGAGATGTTGTGAATAGATGTGGACAGGGCTGGGAACCAAACGCCACCAACAGCTACATATTCAGGGCTGCCGGCTCATCATAATACAACTCGTGAGATTCAAATTTTCCATCACTTTTATTCACTTATTTTTGACAGTTTGAACGTATGTGTGTGTGATTGATCGTATGGTCGTAAATAAGTTTGGCACGACATGAAGTGAAAAGAAGTGGCAGGAAAACTTTGAAAAGTTCTTAAGAACAATCTAAACATAAATCATGGACCTAAGGACAAAGAGCAGTAAAAACCTTCTCAATTTAATGCAAAGGGTTTTGAGACAAACAACTTGTGAATGTAAATGTACACATTTTTTACCTCAAAAAATTTACACTGTATTATTAAAAATAATGTGGGGTTCATTCTTGCCATGCCACACATTAATGGTTCATTTTTTACCAACCTGACCAATAGAAAAACACCACATTTGATGACTCTGATAGTGTTCTGCTATTGTAGCCTGTTTTGCACAACTTTCATGTGTTGCTTAGTTTGATTTCACTTTTTTGTGACCCATTGAAGTAAAGAGTGGTTACTTTATGTAGTGTCGCCTTCCTGTTAGCTCAAATCAATCCGTTCATTCCTCTTTATAGAATCGTGTCTGAAGAAAAGCCGAAATCGCTGAAATATTTTATTTGGTCCATCCACTTTTTGCTTTAATGATAGTGTGCACTTAAGCTGTCCTTGAACTCCACAAGTTTCAAATGCGTCTAAAAACATAGATCGCTGAAAGAGACTCATGGAAACATAGATAATATATCACTGATCTCTGATATTTATTGTATACTTAGACTTCTATACCAAACTGCAATATTTTCTAAAATGTTCACTATATAATTAAAAAAGGTTCAATATTTATACCGGAGATCAGAGTTCATCAAGTTATCAACAACAAGAACATTTGGCCATGAAAAGTTCTGCGTTATTAACATAGATTTCTGTACATCTGTAGAGGTTTGGTTTGTTAATGCTGAAGTTTATGGTTGTTGACACAGTTCTTGTTATAGTGACCTTAATATAAAAGATTGATAGTAAGAAAGTGATTCCTTGGGTCTCAACGATGCTGAGTTTGACCTCACACGCTTTTTCATCTGACCGTCTCTCAGCTTGAGCTCAGTAAACTGGGAAAGACAGTGCTGAGAGAAAAAAAAAAGAGAGAGAGAGAGAGAGAGAGAGAGAGAGAGAGAGAGAGAGAGAGAGAGATGCTTTTCGGGTGTGCATGTGTTACTCCTATCCTTAATCTATTAAGTCAGAAAGAATGCTTCGATTGCATACATGCGCACACACACACACACACACACACACACACACACACACACACACACACACTCATACTCACTCAAACACATGCACCGAGTTGTGCAAAGAAGCTTCTTTTGTTTTTGTCCTGTTTCGACTTGTTGAGCGACATGTTCCAGCGTTGTAATGAGGTTTACCTGAGTGCATGTGCAAGTGTGTGAGTGCAGGCTGAAAGGACTCTCTTTTCGTTAAAGATTTCGAGAGCTGACAGCGTAGGTTCAGCTCCACACCTGTAGGGAAAGCCCCCTGGTTATGAGTAAGGAAAGAAAAAATCAAAGAACTATTATAGGGAGCGATGTTGGAGAGTCGGCAAATGACTGCTGAAATTGCTGAAAGCATTAAAGGCAATTACCAGGTTAAAGATTTAAAACAACTATTGAAACTCTGCCCTAATTGTGTGTGTGTTTTGGTGTGTGTCAGTGTTAGCTAGAGAAAAAGCGCATAGACTGAAGACTGAAAGGCCCTGGAGACATTAGGTTATCTCTCTAAGCCTTGTATCTAAGTATCTCACTGTCTGTGTGTTTGTGTCCAATTTTTAGCTTAACATGGAATTGCATTTTCTTGAAAGTTCTTGTAATTCTCATTCATCATAAATTATAAATGTGCACATTTATTACCTCAAATATTATTATTATAGTTTATTTGGAAAATGTAGAATTCATTTTCGAATAAACTTATGGTTCAAGTTTCTCCAATCTGACCACTAGGAAAAGACCAGATTTATTGAATCTGATGGTGTCTTGCCATTGTAGACACACCGTTTTCTGAGATGCTGTTTTTTTGCAGTAAAGTGTGGTTACTATTATTTAATGTAGCCTTCCTGTTATCTTAAACCAAACCAATTGTTCCTCTCTGACCTCTCATCACTCGCTTGGTGGTTTTTGATTGTCGTGCCATTCTTTGTACACACTAAGAAAAGAGAAAAGGAGAAAGGTGCTTTATACTTCTCATTTGTACTTCACAGCACAGTGAAATTCTTTCTTTGCATATCACTGTGATGTAAGGAAGCTGGGAAACGCAGGGTGAGCCATGTTTCAGCACCCCTGGAGCGTTGAGGGTTAAGGGCCCTGCTCAGGGGCCCAGAAAGTGGCAGCTTGGCAATACCTGGGCTTAAACCTTCTGATCAGTAACCCATAGCTTTAACCACTATTGTAAGCGAAAATCCCAGAAGATCCGCAGTTTCCGAAACAAACTTGTCAGTTAGATCACCATTCTGATGGTTGAAGCGAAGTGAACACCTTTACTGGGGCGCTTGAGCTGTACATGCATGATATTATGCATTGTGGTGAAGCTGAGTCTTTTTAAATTTGTATTTGTTGGTTAAATATTCGCAATCATGAGCCGGTGTTTAGATGTTGGTGTACGGTGTTTAGGTGAACTTTAATGAGTGCATGAATGTACATGAGTGATAAGACATATCAGAGGTTATCAGAATATTATTTTAATTTTTTTTTGCAGTACTGGAGATTATTTGCCAATTATTCTAGAGCCAGACAAAACTATTTTTTGCATGTGTGCTGAACTCCTCCCTATCATAATTACTTTCTTTTATTTCAGTGTTTCTCTCCCTCTCTTTCATTCACTATCTAACCCTTTTACTGGGAGTGTGTCAGACAGGTAGCAGTGCTGCAGCCCGGACTTGCACAAGGTGTTTTCCTGCAAGTACGTACTTGTGCCTGTGTTGTCGTCTAGCTAAGGGCATGCCATAATTAGGACAACGTTTGCCTTACTTCCCTTCGTCCCCCCGTCGATTCAGTCACTCTCAGGGCTGCTAGCCACAAGGGTCACAGCTCAGGAGAGTTGCTCTGGGTAGAACTGTTGCCAAAGAAATACAGAGAGAGATGTGAGAATGGAGGGCTCATGGTGTTGAGTGAAAGTGTGTGTGTGAGGATATACGCTGGTCTCTGTGACTGAACCGCCTGCCTGCATCCTTGTACTGGATATAGTTAGAGGTTAACTGAGGATTCAGCCTTCAACCAACTTGGACAATGTACTATGTGAAAAAGAAGGTAAAGGCCCTCGGGTCTGTGAGTATGAGCGTGTGCGTGGCTTGTGTCTAGAGATTAATGAGCGAAGTAACTCCCATCATGCTTTTCTTTTCTTTGAGATGAAATCAGTAAGGCACTAGTTGATTGCTCGGATGTGGTTGATTTATTTCAGTCTTTTCCAACATTTATTCACATAAGTCATCCATTTATGTAACGTTGAAAGACATGCTTGGTTTGAAATGGAAGAAAGCTAAGCAACTGTTACTAAGTTTGATTGTTAAATGTTAAACATGTTACATGTTAAATATGTATGTAAATTTTTTAAATAACAGCTGGGCAGAGAAAATAGTGGACATGCTGTATGCTGGCAGCTAATACTATCTCTTAAGGCACTCTGTAATTATAGCTATTATTACAGTAAAACCTGGCGGCCTTAACGATTGGTCTATTACCTGTAATCTGCTCATCCTCCTCATGTTAGTAACTGTTCCTTCTAAGAGCCTTTGCCAACTTAGGTTCTTTCAGCCTAGTAATTTATTAGGGGTGGCTCTGTAGGGGTTTATGTGTGTGTGTATTTATGATGGAGGGGTATCGAGGGCAATTAGGTGTCTGACAGATTGCGCTTGTGTTTTACAACCCCAGCGCCTGAGGGCTCTTGGAACTTTTTAAATCTCGGCACTGCGTAACTGGAGCTGAGTGGACGGCTTCCAAAACACTTCGAAACCATGTCTTTTCCTTTTACCTCCTCCCTTATGCCCCCCCTTTACCTGGATTGTTTGACTTCCCTCCCGCCGTTCCACCCGCCCGAGTTTACCTGTGGATCGTCTTCTTCCCTCCTTCCTGCCAGCTTACCTGTCTTTCGCTCCTTTTCCTCCCTCTCTTTCTTTCTCTCTCTCTCTCTCTTGACTCAGTCTCAGTATAGTTTGCTAAGCAGCAGTATGGAGCAGGGATTGGGGAACCGTGCGGCGTCCACCAGCCCCTACAGCTCCGAGACCGCCTCCAACGTGCCGACACCGTCGTCCTACTCGCAGCCCAACTCCACCTTTGAGGCCATGTCTCCAGCCCCGGCGATCCCCTCCAACACAGACTATCCTGGGCCACACGGCTTCGAGGTCACCTTCCAGCAGTCCAGCACCGCCAAGTCAGCCACCTGGACGGTGAGTGGAGCTTGACTATTTAACCCTTTATCAATCCCATACTCATTTACTTTCTTCTTCTTAGAATTAGTCTTTTCCATGGACATTTTCTTGGTCGTCTCTTGTCTGTGCCTGAACTGGTTATCATTAGAATGAACATTAATTTAGCGTTAATAAGCAAAAAATATTGGTAAAACAAAAAATCGATTATTTTGCCATCTGTTGTGGAATGTATACCATTAGATTGTTCAACAAAAAAAAGTTTGTTCTCA
The DNA here is from genome assembly GCA_024362625.1 of Silurus asotus. Classification (NCBI taxonomy): domain Eukaryota; kingdom Metazoa; phylum Chordata; class Actinopteri; order Siluriformes; family Siluridae; genus Silurus; species Silurus asotus. The sequence continues at coordinate 3,127,684 of MU551627.1, forward strand.
GTTACTGAATCCAAAACAAATTGAAATTCCATTCAGAATGACTGAGAAGCCTGAAATCAGAAACCTCTCTGTTTTGCCCAACATGACTACAAAAAAACCTGCCACATTTGTCTGTCATGTTGTTGACCCTATGACCCTGCACTACAGAAGCTCTCTCTAACACTGGCTTTTAGACTGTTTGTTGGATTAACTCGAGCATGAGGTCTGTTCATTCCCTAAGTGTGGAGATGTAATATGATCACTGAGATGGCCATCGTTCAGGAAAAAGAGTTACCTGTTTGCTGCATATGTGTGAAAATTACTAGTCACCCAGAACCTCTCAGGTGTAATCTCATGGCCTTCAACAGCAACCAATATATAAAGTTTGGTCTGGTGGGCTAAATATTATTCAGCTGCATAACCTTCGACTGTAGGAAAAGTAACAGTGGTCATAACATGTGCTCTTGTGGGACACCATGGGGAGAACTTCAGGCCTGGGATTTCTAACCAGACAAAGCTTCACATATTGTCTCGAGGAAAGGAGATGTTCAGTATGACGTTTTGCAGTTGACCTAAAAAGCTGGTAAATAGCATTTAATATGAATATGTTCCACAACAGCCCAAAGCTGCAAGCAAACAGTATGACTGTTGTAAATTGGACTACATCACTAAACAATCGAAAACATTCCCAGAGCAAACAAAAGACACAAAAAAACTTAAAGGTAGTTGAAAAAATGCTAAGATGGGATGTGAATCTTTTTTCAATATATTGTATTTATATTTCAAGAAAGGTTTAATACAATGTCTTTACATTTAAACCCTTGTTCGCTGATTGGTTAGCAATACATTTTTATTTATAGTTTAGTGTAGGGGTGAAATATATATTTAAAAAAAAGAGAAATAAATCATATTTTGTTAGAAATTTCTTATTCCTTAGCTATTGAAATGTAACAAAACCCCCAAAAACATTTTTTGTATTTTCTCGAAAAAAGAATGTAAACATTATGATGTAAATAATGCACCACAAATACTTTTAGCTATTGAATTATAGTAATTATACTGTAATACTGTATTAATATTATATAAGTAATTATATTAGTAATATGTTTGCTAAAAAAAAGCCCTGTCTACCTCTTTTTTACAATTATTATGTAATAATTATAAGCTGATAATAGTACTTAATGCACCAAATTATTGTGTTGAATCTATTCATGACAAAATCATTACAACCATACAAATACAACCAGCCTTGCACACACACAAACAGACACACACGTGCGCTAGTGTAGAATATTTCTTTGGTGATGAAAACAGGCTACTGGCTCACTTAACTGAGGAGAGAAAATGGATGTGCCCCTGGTTGTTTGTTAGCTGCAGGCACTACTTCCAAACAGAACAATGTTAAGTGTTTTGGTGTGGAAAGATGAGCTATTATTACTTTGTTGTTTTACAACACAAAGCAAGATCATGACCTGGCAAAAAAAGAAAAGAAAGGAGCTTGTCATGTGTGACATAACTGTTACTCTATAGTGAGGTTAGTGTTATATATAGTTGTGTACCACATCGAGTCTCTTAGTTAAAGGCTTTTATTGGAAAGGTCATCAATTGTGCTTCATTAAATGTGTAGAATGTAGAGATTTGATTAAACATAATAAATGTTAAGCAAATAAAACATTTTATTATTCACATAAATATAAACGATAAATAGATAGATAGATAGACAGACAGACAGACAGACAGACAGACAGACAGATAGATAGATAGATAGATAGATAGATAGATAGATAGATAGATAGATAGATAGATAGATAGATAGATAGATAGAAAGATAGATAGATAGATAGATAGAGAATGTAGAAATTTGATTAAACATAATAAATGTTAAGCAAATAAAAAATTGTATTATTCACATAAATATAAATGATAGATAGATAAATAGATAGACAGACAGACAGATAGACAGATAGATAGATAGATAGATAGATAGATAGATAGATAGATAGATAGATAGATAGATTGCTATTTATGGTAAATCTATTAATGCTTATTTTTGTGTATTCTGTATAAATTATTGCACATTTTATTTTATCTAGATTTGATGAATCCCGGCCTCACACATTGCTTACACAGTGATTTCTTAACTTGTCACCTTTACTACAATTTATTTTCCCAGTAATGAAGCATTTTTATGGACTAGTTGCAACTTGCTTGAAAAGGCCACAACTTACTCAATAAAATAATAGAAATAAATTAGATCAGTTTGATCAGTGAGACTGGTATGTATGTTATCATATAACAGAGATGTGTGTGTGTGTGTGTGTGTGTGTGTGTGTGTGTGTGTGTGTGTGTGTGTGTGTGAGAACCTTTCTGGTAACAGTAAAATGATGATTGGGTTTTGGCTTGTTGATAGATATAGTCAAGACTTGGCTTGTGCATAACTCTAGAGACTGGCCTTTGTTGCCATTAGGAATACAAGAAATATGATTTAAATAACCGATGTAACGAATATTATCCAAGTTACATTGTTTACTATGTCTGTTATCGTAGGGCATTATCTCTGTTATCGACGGGTATTATTTCTTTTATCAGTTATTATCTTTGTTATATCTCAAAATTTGGTGTTATGCAGGTGCCTTTGAATTCCGTATTAGTTTTGTCTTTACAGTGTATCTGATGCTGAGTGAAACACTTTCTGTAAAGTTGACATTAATAAACAGAGTTGTAAAATAACTGAAAAATCTGTTTAAAGTACTGTAATTTCTGTTCAGGACATTTGTTTTTTGTCTGATGCTTTAATTAACAGATTAAAGGAAGGGAGACGACTAGTTATGAGAAACTTGTTGCTGAAGGATCCGACTACGGACTATGAATGAGATAAATGTTAAATGATAAATGATTCACTCTGACTAAAGGCATTTGCCAAATGGTGAAAAAATCGAGTATAAATCAAAGATATAGATCAATAGCATTTGTTCAAAATGGAACCCGGCCTGCTTTCTTTCTGATCTACAAGAACCTTCACTTAAGCTTTCTAGATGAAGAGAGCAAAATTGGTAAGGATTATATCCAAGCTGTGTGGAATGCAGTGTCTACTCTCTAATTCAGGGATTTCCCAGGTCGGAGACGAAGCCTGGCAGCCTGTTGTTATCCGGGATTACAATAGCAGAAGCGAGTGACTCATTAGAGGAGGCGAGGAAAAAGGGTTAAAAGGTGCCGCTGTGGAGTTCGTATAGCTGCTGGAGATGAGAGATAGTGGAACATTGATTGTGAGCTGCCAGTGGTCACGCACCACTACTTCTGAAATCCTGTCGCTATGGGTAATTTCTTGGTTGTTGCTTTTTTTTCCAGTGTTCCTAGAAAAATCTGTATAAAGACTAGATTATTAAGATTATTGCTAAAGCAGATGTACAGTATTATAGTGATAAATAGGAGAAAATACATCTGAACAATGATTAGGTTTTGTGATTAACATGAAAGTAGCTCTTCCTCTTTGCTTTCTAAGAGCTAGTCATATTAATAAGAAGTCCTCTGTAGAATTAGATTAAACATCTTTCTCAAAAGCGATACTCAAATCAGATTGTTATGGTAGAGACTCTGCTCAGCTAGTTCAATTGCCCATGTGATGCTGTTGTTTGTGATAGTAGCTCTGAAAGTTGATCTGTTTGAGAAGAGTGTACAGATGTAGAGTTAGGCGAGTTGGACACACTTAAGGTTCGATAAAGATAACGATAGGACAATGTGTGAGGTGTTCAGGTTTACACTCTTTGTGTGTAATATTAGTTATGGAAGTTATTTTTAATGATCATTGCATAGATAGGCAGGTTGAAGACGCTCATTAGTACGTTCGAGGTAGAACAAGTGAAGAATTTTGTGTCCCAAAATGAGCGTCTACAAACTAATCACAAGTCCGTATGTCACAATCACATGTACTTTCAATGTAGAGTTTTGTAGATCTTTTATTCAAACATGTTTCAGAAGACACAATTTTTACCGGTTTGCCCTTTGTTTCATTCTAACTCCCTCATAAAGAAGAGAATGTTGTGAAATGAATGAGCATATTCGCCTTTCACTGCGTGTTCTTTCTCACTCATCATGCCCACTTTTGATTCTTCCTGGAAGCAGGTCCTGTTGTGCTCCGGCAGTTCTGCAGGGCTTCTATTATACTATGATATCACAGGCTGAATCATAACCACAATTTCTTTTTTTATGCATAGGGATCGGAGATAAGTTTGAGTAGGTTCGTATAAAAGCCTCGCTTCAAACCTGAATTCCAGAGGCTCAAAGCATGAGGTGTCATAAGAGATGAAAATGAGTTCTAACACCCAGCTTTTCCAGTAAAAGACCCCAACACTATTTTATTATTATTATTGTTGGCATGTACATGAGACAAGTCGGGGCACGCCTTGTGCTTTAGCTTGTTCAAAGACGCTTTTCCCAGCCATTACCCTCCTAGTCAGACGACGGGTCTAAACACGCCCCACACCCAGCAGCATCCTTCCACCCAGCAGCTCACACACCTTATCACATATTATTCAATATAGAATGTATAAAAATGAACACCCCCCCACCACCACACACACACACACACACACACACACACAGACACACACATTAAAGGTATAATCAGATATAATCAAATTTTTCCACTAGAACTTACACCCATAATAAAATCATGATGTACCTGGAAATCACTGCATCACGTAATAAGGCCATAAATGACCAGCAATGATGATGTTTGATTAACTGCACATAAGCGCGATGTGGTAATATACCCTCAAGACGTAAACAAACTTTAATTTCTGTCACCAATTACTTTGCATATATTTTGTGAGTTTTAGATTTTATTATTGTTTTCAGTGGAAAACAACTGTTGCTCACCGTCGCCAAGTGCGTGTTATAACCTGCCTTCTATCCATGAGATCCAAAAACAATCAGCATCCTAAAATATATGGAAATCAGCTCGGTGTGCCTTTCAGCTTTACCGGAGGAGGAGCTGTATGAGGCATATGGGTCAGGACATGCTGAGACTTTGTATTAATGAATCTAAAGGGTGACATGTGAAGTAAAAATGGGATTGAAGGCACATGTGACTTTACACACTGTGCAAAATCGTGTGAAGAATGTCATGTGACACGACCGAGGGCGTCTCTGATGTCACATTTACCGTACGATTTCACTTTCAGCTCTGGATGACCCTTGGTTCCAAACGCTTGTGGGCTTGTAAGAAAATCCAAAAAAATGGTAATGCACCGTCAGTTTCAAGCGTTAATACAGCTGCAGTGTTCTAATCAGCTGGTCATCCAAACACTCGTTTTTTGCACTTTTCCCACAACCCCTACTCATCAGATAATTCAGAAACCCTTCACAGGGTTAAAATGTGTGTGCTGTAGCAGGGACAATGTAGCTTGGAGTGCGGCTTGGAGGGGAACTCCATGAGCAGGGTTGGGAAACACTGGTGTTAGGACAGTTAAGTGAATTCACAGGCAGCATGCTGTAACACGCCCATCTGCCCGTCAGACGCATCATTATCGCCCGGGCCGAAGAGCCTGCCCAAACCTGCGCTGGTCCAACGCTTGCATTCCCTCTCATCATACGACATCATTCTCGGTGATGCGCTATCAATTTCTCTTGTTCCCTATCTTTATTTGCTTACATTTTCACTTTTTCCATTCATTCTTTGCTAATGTTCATGCAGTCTGTTTTGTGTCCACAGAGCAGCATGTAAGGAATGAAGCGGTCTTTGAATTTCATACAGATGTTCAACTAGGATAGATAGAAAACCGCTCAATTGCATTTTAAAATATATATATATATATTTGAACTGTCATGTTCACTCTCTGTTATTATTTATTATCTTATATACTTAAAGCAGCTCATCGGACCAGAGACTAGCTACAGGATTAAACATTAGTTCAGAAAAGGGAAAGTTGTAATTTGTAGGTTGTAGATTGTAAATCACATGTGGCTTATGAATATGGACAGAATTCAAATCCATTCAAATAATAAATATTCTCATCCTCAAAGTCTATTTCACTAGTCAGTGTGCTAACATACCCACTAGAAATTGTTCTAACTGCCGAGATAAACGAACGGTTAAGCATCTATGTGCTTTCTTTTTTTCCTTCTGTAACTGGTACTGTATACTGTTAAAGAGAGAAACATTCATTCCCCCAAAGACAATTGGCATTGATAAAAAAAGGATGTGTGATGGCTGGGCATGTTGAGACTTCTCTTACTGTTCACAGCTGCACAGAGTGATTTATGCTCCTGTGTGTGTGTGTGTGTGTGTGTGTGTGTGTGTGTGTGTGTGTGTGTGTGTGTGTGTGTGTGTGTGAGTGTGTTTCATGGCTAAGCATGAAAAACTTAAAATGTATAAACATCATAGTTCACTATATGCAATTCTTGAGAAATTAGTCATTAGTCTGACACAGTTCATGACCATAACCACCTGCTGGTATATAAAATAAAATAAGCATTATGTAGAGGTTGATGATGAGTGTTGAATAACTGCACATACTGCAGTCCACAGGTCATTAGAAGTAGATAACGGTGAAGTAGACAATGAGTTAGGACCCGTGGGAGTAAAGTGTACGCAGGCATTGCTTCTCAGTCTTGAGTGTAAAAGGCTGAGTGGCAGATGAGCAGCTTCTAGGCACTTACAGGAAGTTGATATTTAAGGTTCACTAAGCGTTCATACTGTATGCTGCATGTGTACATAATGAGACATTGTGACTTATTGATGATTTTGTAAGAGAAAAACTGGCTGTAAAATCACTTGTTAAAATGTTTGTTGACTTATTAGGGATGTGGTGTTACAACAAAGACGATGTTCAATCCTTTTTTTTTTTTTTTTTCGTTTCATGTTCATCATCCTGATACATTTCACATTTTGAAAACTGAATCATTGATTCAAGTCCGTACAAAGCAGCTTTGCTCCATCAAGGTTAGATTTGGGTTTCCTCTGAAGAATATTTGGGATGTCTTTATAGTGTGCGACAGGCTCTGACATGCAGCAAGTGTGTATGTTGGTGTCAGTGTGTGTGTGTGTGATTAATTTGTTTCTGGGATCATCAGTAAAGCCCAAAAATGTTTGGTGCTCAAAGTCATTCAAAAACTCAAATCCTGATAAAACATTTGATCAAAACTGCTGTCTTGTCAAAACCATTTAATGCCTATACATACTTTTTATTTGAACCAGCTCTAATATATAAATATAGTATCCATTCTAAATAACCCTGTGGCTCCTTTTACTCGTAGTACTCTCCATTGCTCAAGAAGCTGTACTGTCAGATCGCTAAGACCTGCCCGATTCAGGTGAAGCTTGCCTCAACTCCCCCGCATGGCAGCGTGGTACGAGCCATGCCCATCTACAAAAAGGCCGAGCATGTAACCGAAGTGGTGAAGCGCTGCCCCAACCACGAGCTTGGACGGGACTTCAATGAGAGTAAATACACAATCTTTTTCATGATAAACTCAATAGGCGAAGACTGGTATTCAAGCACTACTTAATCAGCAACACAATGATTTGTGAATTAAACATACACTTCAATATTGTACGTACTATTTTTTCTTTTAACCACAGGTCAATCAGCTCCAGCCAGCCATTTAATAAGAGTAGAGGGCAATAATTTGTGTCAGTATGTGGACGACCCAGTAACAGGCAGACAGAGTGTGCTTGTGCCGTACGAATCCCCGCAGGTAAGCGATAACACGTGCACAAACAATGAACAAACGCAGTATAACTTATGCAGCTACAGCTTATTAAGGACAAACCGGTGATATAGAGGCGTCTAATAATGTTTGTAAGTATGCAACGAGTATATTAAAGCACTGAGTGATACTTTCACGTCGTTTGGCAGATGTGCTCTGACGAGCCTCTAGACAAGCCCAGTAATTACACTCGCAATCATTCGGTGACACCAGCAGTATTGCAGACTATTCATGAGATCCTCTTTTTCCCTGGGGCTTCATCTATAAAACGTTTTTGTGTGCAGATGTGAATCTAATGTAGGGGTATGGTTTTTTTTTTAAAGCTCTTAATTTTTTACTAAATATCAATTCTATTCATGAATAGTAGCTAATAATATTCTAGCTTATAAAGTAGAGTACCGGAAGCAATGATGCATTTGTTTGACCTGTTACCACACCAGAGTGGATTATTTTCTCACAGGAACACATTGTAAAGTGTTTAATTCCTGTTAGACAACAAAAACATGACAAATATCTTAAGGACATAATTTATCTCAAGTTATAGTAGCTATAAACGCTCACAAGTTCAAAATGAACAGAAAGAATCTAATAAAATTGCAGCTTGTTACCAAGAAAGTCTTCTACCCTGATGACTTGATGACTGGAGACTTCTTCCATAAATGTCATTAATAAAGATTATAGAGAAACATTCCTAATTACTGTCTGCCAGACCTTGCGAATACGTCTTTTATATAGAAACGGAAGCAGATTAGTACGATTACATTAATATTCATCTGTAATTTGAATTATAATCATCACTACTCTCAGAGCTGATCCGATGGGTAAGGATGAAAGGTACATCAGACAAATTCACCCAATATGTAAGTTTGTACAATCAGTTCAAGTCAAGTCAAGTTGGCATTTGGTGTCATTTCAACCATATACAGTGCAGTACACAGTGAAACGGAAAAACAATATTTCCCCCAAGACCAAGACAAAGTGCACATTTGCAACATTTAGTGAAAAAAAGGGGAGGGGGAAAGAAAAAAAATTGACAAGAGACAACATGAGACATGGGGAAAAAAAAGTGGTAGTAGTGCCGAACAGTACAGTAGGTTGTCTAGTACAGGTTATACTGTATATGTGTGCAGAAATACAGTACAGAAGGTGGTGCAAAAGGGATTGTCCATATACAAATAAAAAAAAAGAAATACTGCACATGTAAACATTCGTAGCATCAGTCATCGCTACAGTAAACTTCTGTATTGCTTTAAGTAATATAAATTTTTTTTACTAAATAGGAAAATCAATTCCTACCTGAATACGTCTGAACATGTTGATGCTACTAATCCCATTTAAAAGACTGAAACCTAGACCATATAAGGCTATCTGATATTGTGCTTCCTAGGTAGGTATGATAAGCCTGCTCATGTACTACCAACTCGAAGAAGATTTGGGATTTAGAAACTCAAATTGTGCACTGAATTGTTTTTGGAAATATATAGATAGCAGGGTTTTTTTTCCAAATGAGTACAGGGTCACCTTTGAGATGAAATAAGTTTATAAACGTGCTGCCTGGTATTTGCTGGTGTTATGACCTCCTGCTGCCCCCTAGAGGCAAGAACAGAATCCATCTACACTTTAGGGAGGGCTTTTTTTTTTAAACAATTGTGCTTTATGCAGTGATGTAATCTTATCTAAAACTAAAACTAATCAAGGTAGATTAAAGTAAATGCACTACTTAATCTCTCCATCTGTCTCTCTATTTCAATCTCTATCTCTCTCCATCTAGGTGGGGACGGAATTCACAACGATTTTGTATAATTTCATGTGTAACAGTAGCTGTGTTGGTGGAATGAACCGCAGGCCCATTCTCATCATCATTACTCTGGAGACAAGAGAGTTAGTCACATTTGTTTAATCCTTAACCAATTTGTTCACAAAAAAACACGTTTAGGTTTGATTATTACTTTATCATTAATATATGATTATTACTGTTTCTCGTCTCACAGTGGTCAGGTGCTGGGTCGACGCTCTTTTGAAGGCCGGATATGTGCATGTCCAGGTCGAGATCGCAAAGCAGACGAGGACCACTTTAGAGAACAGCAGGCACTGAACGAGAGCGTGGCCAAAAACGGCAACGCTAATAAACGCAGTGAGTCAAATCCCAGTTTTAATTGTATTTGTCACATCAAGCCACACCCAGCACAGCATGCAGTGAAATTTGTCTGTGACATAACAATAAAAAAAAAAATAAATAGAAAATAAAAAAGAATAGAATAGAAGAATGAAGTGTACTAGAATTTACAATCTAATGAAATCGAATAGAATGTAAATATAATTTGCCAGTCACATTTTTTATTAAACTGAATTTTAGTCTTAATTGAATAGAAAAAATAAAAGAAATACATAATACATAATTTATACCACAGCCTTTTAAAATTCTTTTCTTCATCAGCCAAAAAGCGTCATTACATTTTCAATTCTAATCTTACACAGTGGCATACAGGACAGTTTTTCCATTAACTGATGCTCATTTATGGCATATGTCAGACGCCATTATCCAGAGTTATTTCATTTATATATGACAGAGCAGTTGAGGGTTAAGGAGCTTTGATTCTGTCAAGGACCCAGCAGCAGCTTGGTAGTGCTGGGATTTGAACCCACGACCTTCCAATCAAAAGTCCAACATCTTATCCACTGAGCTACCACTTCCCGTTGTAATCATTAATCGCCCAGATGTCATCATTGATATATTAAAGCGTTGTGTATAATTTGTATATATAAGTTTATCAGTCAGATATAGTTAAAGGTATAAAGTAAATGCTCTGTAGCACAAACAGCTTAAACTTCTGGAAAGAAATAAACAGGATAGTAAGAGGACTACTCTTCATAGCTGCTATACCATAACATTTTTAAGCTATAAATAGATAAACTATGACCATGTTGTTCTGGTGTTCATGAAAACTGTTATAGTTGGCGAAATTGCTCTGGTTTAAGAGGAATAAAATGACGTAGTGTTATAAGACAATATGACATACTGTATACAAAACAGTGAATATTGATTAGACCTGAATTTAGAGTCAGGAATGCGGAACCAAGATTTTGTTTTCACTACATGTCTGCGTATCTCTATGCCTATATCTCGTCCCACAGATTTCAGACAGACGCCTCCGAACATTCCCGGGCCTCCCATCAACATCAAGAAGAGAAGACATGGAGACGAGGAGATGTACTACATCCCGGTGAGTCCTCACACACCTGCAGACACACTATTTCTCACAAGTGCAAGAGAAAGGTTTTGTTTTGGGGTTGCTGTAATGTGTTGGGGATGTCGTGCAGGTACGAGGCAGGGAGAACTTTGACATCCTGATGAAGATAAAGGACAGTTTAGAGTTAGTGGAGCTGGTGCCACAGCAGTTAGTCGATTCCTACAGACAACAGCAACAGCAGCTACTGCACAGACAGTGAGTACAACATACATACCATGCTGTACTTTTAAATATTTCTCTTTATCGTTTTATGTAAATCTTGGATGAAATGATTTTAAAATTATTTAAAAAAAATGTTTCTTTGTCTCTTGAAAGTATTGGTTTTCATACAAAATATGTTATTTTATCAGCAAATGGAAATAATCCTTTTACATTATTTTACAGAAAGAATGTTTTTTTTTTTTGTTGTTAAATAAATCCATAAATAAATAGATTCTTGTTATTCAATGGAGTGTCAAAGCTAAATCCAGCCACGTAAAACTGTATACCAAGACGTTTATTTTATTAATTTTATGTATACTTACCTTTTCCTCCAAAACAGACATATGATTTATAATTTGATGTATTCACATTATAAAAAATTTTATATCGTTATATAAGAAATGTCTTTAGGGTGTCCTGGTGGTCTAGTGGTTAGGATGCGGCGCTGCTGCCGCCCGGGTGCCGATCCCCGGTCAGGGAACCAAGCACAGTCATTAGGGTTGCACAAGCTTTAGTGCCGGTCCCAAGCCCGGATAAATAGGGAGGGTCGCGTTATGAAGGTCATCCAGCGTAAAAACGTGCCAAATCAAACATGCGGATGATCCGCTGTGGCGCCTCCTAATGGGAGAAGCCTAAAGAAATATAAGAAATGTCTGTCTTATAGCTTTCTTTTTTTTTGCATATTTACTAACAGTGGGTAAAGGAAACACAATGAATAAGACAATCAACACTTTTATACACAGCTGAATTAATCCATTATCCACACCCCCAACTTCAACTCAACACACAAGGTCATGCATCATCCTTTATTTTCCCTGACACATCTATTTCTTTGTAGTGGTCATGTAACCTCTCCGTCGCCCTACGGGACCCCGCTGAGCAACATGAACAAGGTCCACAGCAACATCAGCAAACTTCCGTCAGTCAACCAGATAGTGGCGCATCAGAGCCATCAGAACGCAGGACCATCTGGCAGCATGGTACACATGGGTAAGAGGCTTAATGCTACGTAAGGAGCTCATGTTTTAGAACGTTTTTTGGGGAAACTCATTCCGAGCCAAACAGCTGCCTGCTTTATTTATTTCATCCTTGCACACAATTGGATTCAAACATCACACAAACATCAAATTAGAAGTAATTTATTAAATCAAAACAGGTCTTTAGATTTATTTTGACGTGCACACACACTTTCACACACTTCTAGAAGCTCCTTGTAACTGCTTCCTATTAAAAAATTGTAGGTAACAAATTAATCTATGGTTGAAATACTTCACCCTGAGCACTTCTCAGCTCCGTGTTTGTCCAACCTGTTGGCTTGACGGCATGGATGTTTTCCATGTAGGTGCGAACATGCTGGGCGGCCACCACATGCAGTCGAATGGTGACGTGAACGGAGCTCACTCGGCCCAGTCTATGGTGTCAGCGTCTCACTGCACCCCACCTCCACCCTACACCCCTGATCCCAGCCTCATCAGGTACTTCACCCTGCAGTAGCACGGCTTTCCTTCGCTTTTTCTCTCACACACACATGTTCACGCATTCACACGCTCATGCACATCTGACTGCAAAGCTACAGAAATGTAGTAATACACACGTCTGTAAATGTCACACCAAAAGACTTTCTGTCTACTGGGCCAAAAAGATGCCTATATTCATTCATGGATTGAAAAGCACTGTATTGTCTTTTCTATATGTTTAGAGTATTTATGATGTCATTTTTGCAAAAAAACTTGATATTACGGGGGATTCCATGATCGGGGTGCCATTTGTATGCTGCTGATATTCCATTTGCATTTATGTCTGTATGTATGTAAAACCTACGTCACTGACATCCACCAGCATTTCCAGCATTTCGCTTATCCTAGCCTTCTAAAATTACGCTTTACAATTTCATTTTTGGTGTGAATCCATTTCACGTCTCATGCATGCTCACCATTTTCCATGGGTCCTTCTTAGAAAAAAAATGTCCATTAGTCCCATAACATTTATTTCAACTCTGATACAAGCATCCAGCATAATTTCCTGAAGGTCGAAGGAAGAAGAAATCAAACTATTTCCCAATCTCTTTTTTTCTTCTTTATTTTCATGGATATTGTGATAGTGTCTTCATGTTATAGCATGAATACTTAACACATGTAGTGTATTTGCTCATTATGTATGAAAACACCAACACCAACACTTCATTGGCAAGAAAATAAAACGTAATTATATAATAGTTAATTCAACAGTTAATTTTTCATTTTCTTGCATTCAATGAAAAAGAGTTTTATGTTTAACAATGGCTAAAAAATGGCTAAAATGGCTAAATGGCACCGCAGTCATGGAATCCCCCTTTTGGAGAAACGTGCCACGGGATTTCTGGCTGTAGTGTGTTAAGTAGAAGGGAAGCCTGGTTTCTGCTGACTCGACCCCTTCTGTTTACTCATCTGTAAATACTTATTTGAGATTTTAAAATCTTTCTTTTCTGCTGGTCAGAAAAAAAGTGTTTTTATCTAAGAGATATCGCTTGCTTTGACGTCGAATGGAACACTGAATGGCATCAATTGTTTTTATTTCCGTAGTCTTTTATATTTGTTCATACAAAAATATATAATTTTTTTTGTTTTTTTTTTTACTATTTTTCCATGCATGATATTGGATGTACTGAGTGATCTCATATAGTACAATATTGTATTACTTTGAGCTGGAGCTCACGCTTCTGTACATTTCAAACGACCTAAAACAAGAACTACAGTATATACTACAGTGTCTGACATAAATGAGAAAAAGAAAAACATATTTTTTTCATGAAATATGTTTCATTTTCATGTCTAATTGCAATGCACTGTTTTTTTCCTTGCAATTCCGTTTGCCACTTCATTTTTATTATCATTATTATAAGTTTCCATTTTCTGCCAATTTGTATTTTTCATGTATCACTTTAAAGGTGGAGTCCCCAAACATGTCAAGGCATTGTTTATTTATTATCTTTCTTTCTTTTTTTTTTTTTACTATCTTTCCGTTGTTCTTTTTCCCCTTCTCCCTTGTTGGCATCCAATAAACTCATCAATTTGGTCACATAAAGTTGCATGTTTTGGCAAACTTATCTAAAATCTAAATAATTTCTAATACAGACTGTTACTGTTCAAAACAAAGCAGTTGTGGGATCTACCTTTAAAATATCCATGTCTACTATATTTCTGTCCCGTTCCTGTTTTACAATATCGAAACAGATGAATGTTTTTGATTGTATGTAGCATTATGGCCTTTTTGTATTTATAATAAAAGTCTGAATGCTTTCACAAAAAGTTGTTACGGATTATTAATGCAGCTGCATTTTTTTTTATAAAATTGGGTCATTGATGATTATTATTATTATCACTATTATTATTAATTTTATTATTGAATTATATTACACAGTTTATTCCAAACAAATTGTAAAGTACACATTATTGCTTTGCTTCATTTTAGCTTTTCGATAATTAAGCATTATTATTAACACCACCTCAATTCAGGAGGCAACAATCGTTTACAAAAAACGAAAAAAAGTTTTATAATATTTTATCGTGTAATGCATATATTCGAATAATGGTTTACAGCCCATGTAGATTTAAATACTGCTTTGGTCTGGTTAAAAATGTTGTCCATGCACGAATCTGTAATTCCCAGGGTGCAGCCCCTTGGTCTTAGTGGGATTCCTTTTTTCTCTGAACAGCTTCTTAACCAGCCTGGGCTGCCAAAACTGCATCGACTACTTCACATCGCAGGGCCTCCAGAGTGTGTACCACCTGCAGACCCTCTCCATGGAGGTAAAAACAAAACAAAAATCATTTGTAAGGACTCGATTGGTAATTAATAAATTATTATTACCCTTGAACTGATTTCAGCTCAAATAAAAACCCACTTGATAAAAAAAAATATACAAATTCAGGAACGATCATTTTCCTGCCAAATGCCACGAATGTAAATGTAAATGTAAGTGAAAGTAAACTTTAAAAAGATCTGGATAAAACAGAGAGAAAAATATCTTCAAAGATATATTCATTATTTTTGAAAGTATAGGACCTCATGAAACACTCGGAAAACAAGGGCAGGCAACATTTGTAAATAAATATAACAATGTGCCAACATTGCAGTTTTTCTACTTATCAGAAAATAGAATAGGAATGAATTTTTCATTGCCAGTAATTTTCCTGTACCTTTGTTAATTTCTTTCATTTATGATATGTTACACTTGGGGGTTTACTCTATATAGGTTACATACAGTTTTGCAAAACATAAGGAAAATGTGTTTATTTCAATACATAAACCGCATTATGTTTTGTGTAGATCACTTTAGGTATTGCTATTTGATAATTCTTAATCCATCTCCTATAAAACAACCAAATATTTGAGTTTTGCTTTAAAGTGAATTGAAAATTGAGCATGAATTAAAATAAAAAAAAGCATGAATTACTCAATAAACAAAAATTTAGTGCAACAGCAATCCTTAAAAGCTAAGGTGAAGCTAACTTCTCTGCATTTTCTCTTCAGGATCTTGGAGCTCTTAAGATCCCAGAGCAGTTCCGGGTGGCTATCTGGAGAGGCCTCCAGGACATGAAGCAGGGACATGATTATGGCCAGCAGCTTATTCGATCCAGCAGTAACATGGCCACCATGGCCATTGGGCCCGGAGGCGAACTCCAGCGGCAGCGCGTAATGGAGGCTGTGCACTTCCGCGTACGCCACACCATAACCATCCCCAACCGTGGCACCACAGCCGGTGCTGATGAGTGGCCCGATTTTGGCTTTGACATGCCTGACTGCAAGACTCGAAAGCACTCCATTAAGGAAGAGTTTGCTGAGAGCGACATGCGCTGAGATAAGATGTTACACTAACACGTGCAGAAACATTGCAATTTTTGCTGCTTTATGTTTTTTTTCTTCATCAAACCGTTTAAATCCTGAAATGGACAGGTTTCTCTTTTTTGATTTTAGTGTCTTTTTTTTTTTTTTTAGCATTTCTCAGTTTTTGGTTTCAGAAATTTTTTTTTAATGACTGGCAATTTTTTAAATATAAAATCTATATACCACAACACAATGTTGTGTATACGTGTACATAATAACCCCCTTTATAAGACACAGAACACATTTTAGGTCCATGTTCTACCAACAGACTTCACATATGCACGTTTGAGTGAATGTAGAAAACCTATACACAAATCGCAACAATCATCAAACCACGATAATCGTTTTTTTTTTTCTGCAGCACCATGTTATGTCTAGACATCGAACGTTCTTTAATGTACAGTGGAAATAACACTCATAGCAATTTAGTCATATTTTTAGAGTAGGAATTTTAAGGGCTCATAGTAAGATATATCTGACTATAAGGATAATTATGTAAGTGTCATACTAGAAATATAAATTCGTGAGTATTTCAAAAAGCAAATCTGTCCGGGTTAATGAGATGATCAGAAATGTGCAGCTCGGTTTAGCTCAATGTCAAGATTATAAATGAAAATTGGTCTGGCGTTCTGCTCGTGTGAAACCTAGTATTAATGAGTGTTATGTTGTTTACTTGGCATTACATGCATATTGCGAGACACTGGAACGTTACATTCTCTTCATTTTTGGTTTTGAGACAAAAAAATAAAAAATGTCCCTATAGCAGGTGGTATTAGCCTTGCAGGACAAGGTGTTATTTATCATGCCAAACCGTTTCTGTCGTTTTTAAGTCGAAAGGACTTGAACTGGCAGTACTATTGGAACAACATAGAAAATATTTACCTCATTAGACATTTCTTTTCTGAGGTAACTTAAAAATTGCCATGTTTTGTGCTTCAGTTTTTTTTTTTCTCCGCAATAGACTGGATTATTATAATGTTTGTTATAACGTTTATTAGATCAATACAATGGAGCAAAATCGATCCTTCTCAAGTTAATGTTTTGCTAGCTGAATAATAAAATACTTGCACTGCCACTGCAGTTACATCGTTTAACACCGCCTTGTTTATAAATGTATAGTATTACTGTATGTAGATCTGAAAGTGATATTGGATGGTAATTTTTTCTTACTGTTTTCCCCTTTTGTATATAACTTTTGATTACAAAAGGCAGTTTGTTAGTCATTTTCAAATCTCGCATCATTTAGCCACTGGAATGTAATGGACAAAATGGGCAAATGCGTTCGTGAACTGTAAAGACTGAAAGATAATCTTCCTGAATCTGTTTTCCTCAGTTAGCCTCAGACAAAATCCACATAATAAAGCACTTTATTGCTTTTTGTATATTGTAAACACTGTAATATTTTTGGATTGATTGTGATCAGTATTATGTCAGGATATTCATAAGAGATTTTATGAATGTTTTTAAAGTCAAGATGTCTTTTCTTTCAAAAACGAAAAAAAAACAAAAACATAATGTATATTTTTGTTCATATCCACGTTCATGAAATATGATGTCTGTTTGAATTGTGTACGGTGATTTTTTTATTATTATTATTAATATTAAAGTGTGTATTATAGTACTTATAACTGTTGTCATCAATATCCCACTCCCAGCCCCAATTGTATTTTTTCCAAAAGAATTGATCTTGTGGCTTTTGTTTGCTTTTGGTGCTTTGAAAGAGCTATTTTTACTTCAGCATTCTACTTTTACATTAAAAGGGGGGAAAAAAGGCTTATAAAAAGCTTCACTAAAAGAACAAACTAGAAAGACAAAAGACTATAAGACTCAAAGGAATGGCCTAGCAGCATTATACACTAAGCATTAAACCAGGAAACATAAATATACACATGGGAATTAGACACAGGTGGCAGCAATGATACAAATAACAACAGGGTGTGAGGGATTTAGAAATACAAAATAAGTGGCAGAAATATAAAGTCCAAACTAATACAAATTAAATGCACTTGAAAGGCATTCTGTTCTGGACAACATTATATGTAATCTTCATTTATTATGGAAGGAAATAAAGCACATTTTACTGTCATTTACTGGCATTACAGTAAAGTAGGTTGAAAAATATATATATCAATTCAAGGACCAATCATGGCAGATCTGGGATTAGAACAAACCTGCTCCTGATATGATCTGATTCAATGCAATCTTTTAAAAAGTAAATATAGTGGCTAGAGTGGGTAAATAAAGAAGAGCCAGATGTATCAATCTTGCTGTCTTTTTGTTGATGGCTTTGAGTTACAAATGTGAAATGATTTAAATCCTTGTGTGTGAATCCCTGAAGTTCCAAATTGCCATTCTGTAGCTATGTTCCTGAGCAAGATCCTTAACCTTCTCATTTAATCAGTAAATGTAACATATTCGTATACTGTAATATATTACATTCAAATTGAGATTCGATTTTAAATCTAGCTATTAATCTATGAAAAAAGTATTGCATTTTGAATTAAATAAAAGTTATATTCATAGTGCATAAACCCACATCAATTTAATAACATGGTATTATAGAGATGGTGCGAGTTCATTTCGGTAACTCGTGAACACGTTGTGAGGATTGCTGGACCTGTAAGGACAAGCCTTGTAACAAATGAGGGCAGTGAAAGTCACTTTTACCTGAGAATGTTTACTTTTATTACCCTAAATAACTCAAGCTTTGAATGCGCCCCTTAGTGGCAGCACTCCTGATTTGAGTCACTGAATCAGTCCACCAAAATATATCAAATGTTTTGGTATTTCCAGAAATGTAGTCCAAATGTATTTGGTTTCTTTCTTTATATTTCAATATGACAAAAGAACATTGTACCAGGAACTACAATAATGCTGCATTGGGACAGTGTCCATCATTAAACTGCACTGAACTGAACTCTTTTTGGTAGTTTTCCACATATTTCCTTTTAGGTTAGTTTAATTATGTTGTCTACAACCAAACAGTAGCATCTAATATCTGCAGTGGCAGGCTATACATTTTACACCTAGGCCTTCAGTGGTGTCCTGCCTAAATCAATTTACCTCTTAATACCATCAATGTGACGCCATGGCTATAGAAACTTTCAATATTAAAGAGAAACGCTGTATAACAGAAAGCTAGAAAATGAAGAGAATAGACTATTGGGTACAATTTGGACAAAAATATATTACACGTACAGTCATTGATTCAGATAGATTTTAGGCGAGCAGATAAGGTCGTACTGGTCCTAATGGCCTGCCACTATTAAATATGACAAAAGAACATTATACCAGGCACGACAATGATGCTTAGGCCCTCACTGATTAGTTCTATACTCTCTGTAAAGCTGCTTTGGGACAGTGTCTATCATTAAAAGTACTATACAAATTATAAAACTGAGAACCAGCGTTAGGGTCATGGGCGTCCGAGGCTCGTTGATGAACGTGGGGAGCGAAGGCTGGTCCGTGTGGTCCGATCCAACAGATGAGCTACTGTAGCTTAAATTGCTGAAGAACTTAATGCTGTAAATGTTTAACACGTCAGGACTTTTTTGGTAGCAAAAGGTGAACCAACACAATATTAGGCAGGTGGTTATAATGTTATGCCTGATTGGTGTATGTTGTTCTTGTAAACATCTGGATTTCCTCTGGGTTCTCTGGTTTCTTTCCACCTGATGGAAACCTACCAACAGACAGTACCATGGGACCAGTGATATGTAAGTTATCCACACTATCTCTGCATACTTTAACACTTTAAATCAATTATTCAGATTGATATAACAGGTATTTGTGTGGAGGAGTTCTGTATTTTGGATTTTTGGTTGCGTTTGCCGAGAAAAAAAAATATATTTCAACAAGCCAAGTTGGTTTATTGTAGGCAGGATATCAAAGTAATCGGTGATCTATTAGTGTAGTCTGAAATGAGCTTTGCCTGGCCGGAAGTACTGACGTGTTCACAGCGGAGTAGCGCGAGCGGCGGACAGGCAGCCGAGAGTGACACAGCGGCAGCACCCGGTCAGAAAAGGTATTATATTTAATCGTATTTATCTCCATATTCATGCTCATAACGCAGTGTTTTTTATGCCCTATACCTCTTACTATAATTCGGATTATCCCTGATTTAAATGCAGATTATACTCCACCAGGTTCGCTTTTTAAAACAGCTCTCGTTGTGATTTTTCCCCGGAAGTGAGTTGTCCCGTTTTTATTGGGTCGCTGGTCATTGTAGTCCTTATCTAATCACCCTGTGACGTTTACAATCAAACCCTGCAGTCTGATCGATGGAATTTAGAATTTAGACAGTATATATTTTGCGTTTGGTTCTATATAACCTTAACAATTAGAACATTAAAAGTGTCTAGTTGTTTAAGAGAAGTAAAAAAATGCCCCCAAAACTACAAATCCCAGGTTGCGTTGTGAAAACCGTAACATCGTTTAGCTATCGAACGAGCACGCAGAGGGGGGGCATTCCATTCAGCAAATTGGTTTATTGCATGCTTTTATTTTTAAATCGACGTATAAGTCTTACATTATATTATATTGGTATTTTGTTCAAATAAAAAGGACATATGGGAATGAGATTTCTGCCATTTGACTGTTTTTGACAGTGATGTTGCTAACCGGGTAATGCTAACACTGAGGAGCCTGTACGCAGCCGGGGTTTTGCTTGCTTAGCTTTAAAAATTAATAAATTAATAAATTATATATATATATAATATATTATATAATAATTTTTAGAATTTTATATATAATATAAGAGCATCTTATTCGACTGGACTTAGACTGGTCTCAGCTTCCTGAATTAGCAGGTTGGACAGTACACTGTATACAGAGCTAGCATGTCCGTCTGTGTAGCAGCGCCGGCACAACGCCTTATTGATTTCTGAAGGTCGTGATCGAAACCAGCAGATTCTCTATAATTGTACTGGCGACCAGTTGTTTTGTTTCTAAATCTGAAAGTACAATGTTCAAACGATTTCCCATATACAAGGTGATTGGTCGTTCTTTTTTTTTGTGGCTTTCAATTTCTAGCCTTGGCCACAGTTTTGTAGAACAGGAAGCTGTGATGGTCCTGTGTAAGGGGAAGGTCTGATTGAATGGAAGGAATGGGTGGAATGGCAAAAGCTTTTCTTAAAACACAAATACAATATAAAAGAAACGCATGCGAGTCCCTTGGTTAGTCAGTGTTCTCACACTAGTTTTGACAGCTTTGATTCAAACCTGTTTCTGTCCATTTCTTCACCTGATCAAGTGGAATACTCTTTACTCTCTCGTCCATCACAGCGAGCCCCCAAAACTAAAATCAGATCTCTCAATTCCCTTCAAGGAGAGTGGCAACTCAATGGTCAACACTCTGGGTTACTGATTTGAAGTTTGGGGGTTCAGACCCCAGTATCAACAAGCTGCCACTCCTCTGGCATTTGAGCAAGGCCCTTAACCTTATGTGGTCCTGATGTGCTGTATCATGTCCGATCCTGTGCTCTGACCCTAGTTTCCTAACATCACTGGGATATGAAAGCATGTGACCAGATTAAAGCACTTTTACCGCTACCTTTTCAGGATGCCTTTTAAATCATCCTGTTTCTCTGGAGCCGTTCCATACGCATTACATTGCGGCCTGGATTTTGAATTGTGCCATGCACAACTGCAGTGAAGCCACTGTTTTATTTATCATGATTAATACAGTGTTAATTTTAAGTTATCATACCCTGAAATGTTCAAACCCTTACGATACGATTTATACTAAAAATATTTGTGATACGCTGCGTAACAATAGAGTAAACCTCGCTGACAAATTGTACAAGGGCTGATTTATACCAGTGCTATGTATCTACAAAGAGAGATGTGCTTTCTGAAGGTAAAATATTCAGAATTGCTTACAGCTAATGAAAACCCAAAATTCAGTATCTCAGAAAATTTGAATATTGTGAAAAAGTTTAATATTGGAGACTTGTGGTGTCACACTTTAATCATCGATTTAAATCCAAACACCTTCAAAGGTTTCCTGAGCCTTTAAATGGTGTCTCAGTCTGGTTCATGCTACACAATCATGGGGGAAGACTGCTGACTTGACATTTGTCCAGAAGATCATTGATACCCTGCACATGGAGGGTAAGACACAAAAGGTCATCACTAAAGAAGCTGCTGTTCACAGAGTGCTGTATCCAAGCACATTCATGGAAAGTTGAATGGAAGGAAAAAATGTGGTATAATAAAACGAAGCCCATTCAAGAATTTAGGGAGATTCACAAAAAGTGGACTGCAGTTGGAGTCGGTGTTTCAAGAGCCACCAGGCACAGACGTATTCATGGGCTACTGCTGATGCATTCCTTGTGTCAAGCCACACCTAAACCAGAGACATCAAAGGACACAAAGGACTGAAATGTTGCTCAGTGGGTCAAAGTCGTCTTTTTAGATGGAAGAAAATTTTGCATTTTGTTTGGAATTCAAGTTTCCAGAGTCTTGAAGAAAAAAGGAGATGCACAGAATCCAAGTTGCTTGAGGTCCAGTGTAAAGTGTGCACAGTCAGTGGTGGTTTGGGGAGGCATGTCATCTGCTGGTGTTGGTCCACTGTGTTTTGTTTTGTTTGAGTCTACTTGTTATTGTGTCCAATACCTGGTTTAAGGACCATGGTATCCATGCGCCAACAAACTCGCCCGACCTAAACCCCGTGGAGAATTTATGGGTTATTGAGAAGATAAAGATGTGAGACACCAGACCCAAAAACGTATAAGAGCGACCTGGGCTTCCATAAGACTTCAGCAGCGGCACAGACTGATCGCCTCCATGCCACACCGCATTGCTGAAGTAATTCATGCAAAGAGAGCCATAATGAGTATTGAGTTCTGTACATGTTCATGCTTTTCAGTAGTCCAACATTTGTGTACATTTTTTTGTATTATTTTTGTATTGGTATTAGGTAATATTACAATTTTCTGAAATACAGAATTTTGGGTTTTCATTATCTGTAAGTATACATTTTTTTATGTATTTATTGAGATCCACTTGTGCATGTGTGTGTGTGTGTATGTATTATGAACGAATTCATTATTATAATGCCCCAAAGCCCTTCACATTGTAAACGCCGCACATATCTTTCAGGTTTATCTGTGGCGTTTTGTAATTTGCATTCTGATACGAGTTCAGACTGCGCTTCCAGAATGTTACCTTTCTTGCACTTAGTCTTAAAAAACGGTTTGGATCTACTTTGTGTTTAGACAGTATGTCAGAAGGAGACAGTTCTGGTGAATCCATCCATGGGAAAGCATCCGCCATATCAAGCTTCTTCACACGTCTTGGACAGGTGAGTGCTGGACCTAAATAAATAGTCTCCGTTACTCACTGTTCTGATGTGTTCAGTCATATTGATGTTTAAACCGTTTTCAAACTGCTGCCTGACTCATTGAGACGACTTTGTTTTATAAACCCATTTTAATGTAGGAATCGTAATCTTTTACATATGTCTGATAGATGGCGCTGTGAGACTAGATCTGCTTTGTGCACTGTACCAAGACGTGTGTGTGTGTGTGTGTGTGTGTGTGTGTGTGTGTGTGTGTGTGTGTGTGTAATTAAACGTTTACTCTGAAGAATTACAATAAACATGATCTCTATTTGATCTCTAATTGAACTCTATTTGATGAAACCTCATCAAACAAGTGTTTGTCACTTAATTACTCCTGCAGTATTTCTATTATTTCTGCTGTTTTTATTTACAATTTTCTTTCTGCTTTAATGCTTCATTTCTCAGTAATACAACAGCTTTTCTTACTCTCAACTTCACCACTCTGCTGTTTTTCAAGCAGTAAAATCCTATAGAATTATCATTTCGAATCAGTTTTTTCCTTCACATTAACTCAAAGTAGTTGTTTATTTGTTATTTTTTAACCACACACTGTTTTTCTTGTAGATCTACCAGTCATGGTTGGACAAGTCAACTCCGTTCTCAGCAGTACGATGGGCGGCCACGCTTCTCCTTACAGCAATATACATGATCAGAGTGTATATACTACAGGTAATGTTTCGCAGCTCATTTGCCCAATTGGCAAACGTGTTAAAGGTGTGCTTTCTGTCGTTGTTAGTCAAGCATGGGTACACTTTAGAGCTACATAATATTGCATTTGAACTCTTTTATTGTTAACTTTCACTATTCAGTCGAATCGGCGGCCACTGTTAGTAAAGCAATCCATGATTAGGTGGAAAAATCAGTCCAATCTAATCAAACCCAAATTGTTTAATGTGGCTGAATCGAATATTTGGTAGATTGTTCAAAAGAAAGCACAACTAGTGAACTCAGGAATAAACTCCATGAAAAAAACAGTTGTTATGGATGACGTAAGAATTTTTTTTTCTGGTAAAGGAAACGACCCCTTTTTTACAGCAGTGTGCCATAATAGTAACACACTTCAAGAGGAAGACGTGTCTGTGTCAAAGTCAACATAAAGAGAAGCCTTAACAAGAGTAAATACAGAGGGTTTAACACAAGATGCTTAGTTTTAGGAACAGGAAGATAATATAAGAGGTTCCTTTATACGTCCCACAGTGGGGGTATTTCTGTGTTACAGCAGCAAAAAAAAAAGCAATGTGCAAATATATATAAAAAAATAGACATAAAACTATATAGTGTATATACACAACACAATGTATAAATACAAAAGATGAAGAAGAAAAAGAGACCACGAGTAAGTCATTACGCTATCAGACATATTGCACGGTTTTATATTATTGTTATTGCACATGTGTTGCTTTAATAACTTTATTGTTATTATTGCAGTTAAACAGTAATAACAGTGTATATTTGTTGGTGACTGTTTTACTGGGAGCAGCTCTGATTGTAACTGGGAGCAGCTCTGATTTTAAGACCAGACTAGAGTAAAACATATTTAATTTGGTTCTGAAACAACATCCTGGATAGCAGACAAACACCAATTTGTACCAGAATGATGGGAAGATAAGGGAAGAACCTGCTCATGTTATGGCTGCCAATGAAACTGGTTTACTTGTGTTTATTGATCATTTGACTGTTAAGCAAAAAGTAGCAGGATATCTGCTAGTGCAGATTTGGACAATGAAGCGATGAATACTTCGAAAGCATTCCAAAACTTATTTGAAACAACCACAGAAGTCATTAAAATTGGAAATAAAATAAAAAATGTAAAAGTTCTTTCTGTGTGTCCTGGTATCAAATGATCCACGGTCCGGTACCGGTCTTGGGGCCAGTGGTTTCCCCTGGTATGAGCCATGTTATTTAGTGATATGTTGAATTATGTATTTAAAGTCACCAATTTTATTGTACAGTATTTCATTTGTGAATAGAAAAGAGTTTCTGCAGATCGTTGTTTAATGACATGAGAATGAACACTGCCGTTTGTCCCTGTTTGTCTCTTGTGTTTCAGGGGTGGTACATAGTCACATACGCTCTGGGAATATACCATCTCAATTTGTTCATTGCTTTCCTCTCGCCGAAAGTGGACCCCTCGTTGCTTGATGACCCAGGTTAGTTCTAACAGGACTCCTGCTCAATGCTCTTATCAGACTAAAATATATTTTCATTTATTTCAGGAAAAACGGGTGAAATGTTCTCCTTCAGGCTCATGAGTGTCAAGCCACGTTTAGATAAATGCACATACTACACTGTTTCTGAGAAGTAAGGCAGTAAATGCACACAGCAGGATACTTAATGCTCTGATAAGACCACATCAAACACACTGACGGTGGCGCTGGTTCTAGATGACGGGTTTATATTGATGAGTGCATTCAAATCAATTGTAGTTTTTATAGTAACAACTTATTCGTGTCTAAAGTGCATATATTCTCCACCTAATAATAAACAGATAATTTTGTTTTTTTTTTTTTTTTTACTAAGATAATAAAAATTCTCTTAAAGAAAAGCACTTTATACTATGCATATTACTGTCACTTAAAAAGAGAGGGTTGGGGAACAGTTGTCTATACAGTAGCTGTTGTAGAGTAACTGATAGCAGGAACCTGCTTGTCTCATGCGCATTCCACAACCAGTTAAATAAAAAATAAAGCTGAAGAATGCTGTCATTCTTCAACCAATCAATGCAAAAAGAAAACTGCAAGTGTTGCAGCTTGCAGTTGTAAAAGAGGAATCAGACACTTTGGTCCAAGCTGTTATAGGAAAGCCCTCGCCCAGCACATGACTATGACAAATGAGGTCCAGAAAGTTTCTATTATGTAAAAGTGCTGGTGGGAACAACAGTGGGGGGGGGCTTTAAAGCTTGTTTGTTCAGGTGAGTGACAAACGGGAGTGTGACAGCTGTTCAGCGAGATGTGGTAAATGTCCTAAATGGCACTGGGTCGGGGGAAACATTGCAACATGTGCCTTGTGTTCCAGTAGTTAATTTGGAGGATTTTACTCTGTTCATTGATTTTTATATGTATTTGTTTTTTCAAATAAAATTTTTTCTGCCTGTTATATTTTCAGGGTTTCTTCTTAGAGACACCGATATTGTTTGTGCTTTATATGGATCATAAATAGCCAGAATTACTTACGTGTTGCTGCATTCCATTACCCATTTTTTTGGTTCAGAAAACCATGCACTATTAATACAATATTCAGTTAACTTGTACCAGCTCATACTGTCTAATTACTAAAATTTGGCCGACCTTTAATAAATACTGTGATTTTATTACTAGGAGTAAAAAAAGTATTACAAAACAAAACACTTTTTCTCTTCAGTCAGTCAATAATAGCTATTTCATTTAAGCCATGATAAAAAGAGAATAATTAATACCGGGGTGTCTCTTATTCCTCCTATACCACAACACGTTTGTTATTTATTATATTCTTGAATTTATTTAAGAGATAATATACTATATTTACTATAGTTAGTGCTACTGGGAAACTACAATGTGTCTTGTAAACATTTCCAATTTCAGAAAATGGCATTTTCAGCTTTAGCTTTTACTCTTCTTGCACTGTTTCTAAAAATGTTGAAATAAAAATCTCTTTTCACGATCCAGTTATGTTATTGTCATATTACAAAAAAAAAAAGATGACAATTATTTTAATATTAGTTATAAATTGTCATCTATATGCATTACTTTGTAATATGTTGTTTGTTACTGTTTAGGTGACTGCTGGTGTTTATCAAACCTGCCTCACTTGAAAAAATAAAAACAAACAAAATTCAAATACCCAATTTGTCTCAAATTGTTTTTAACATTTTGTTTAATTTTTATTAAAGATGATGGTCCAGCACTTCCCACAAAGCAGAATGAGGAGTTCCGGCCATTTATCAGACGACTGCCTGAATTCAAATTCTGGTGAGTTTTTCCATTCAGCTGGTTTCAGTATGTTTTATTAGCACTTAATAAGAAAAAAATAAAAAGAGGAAATTTTTTTTCTAAGAATTTATAAAGAATGTCTTGGGTCCAGGAATTTTACAGCTAGCATAGAGATTCCTTTTGCTTCGCTTGTTCCCTTAAGTTTGATTTACACTTTTTCTGTCCCGATGGTCACGATGTCCGTCTTGTGGTCCTTTTATTATGTTGTTTCTTCACATCTTTAGAAATTAATACAACGCGTCCATGTGGTGCAACACAGCATGTGTGGTTACTTGTTTACTATTCTAGTAACGCTTCATACACCGGTGGATTTTATATTACCTCCACTGTTTGATTGATTTTTAAATCAACCGAAATGTCTAATTTATGTAGCAGTTTTCTGGAT
This sequence comes from Silurus asotus, assembly GCA_024362625.1. NCBI lineage: Eukaryota > Metazoa > Chordata > Actinopteri > Siluriformes > Siluridae > Silurus > Silurus asotus. The sequence continues at coordinate 3,155,386 of MU551627.1, forward strand.
TTTTTTTTTTTAGTTTGTAAATGTTTTTCAGTGTACTGCATGCTGAGTCTTAAAATCGTAATGCCCCCAACAGTTGGACTTTAAATCCTTGCAGAAAGACTTCAATGAAAAGCAGTTGTAATAGTGCTTTTGTGCCGTAGATACATACGTTTATTTGTTTTTAGTAATTTATTATTATTTCATCCCGCAAATGATTGTATTTCATCGCCCAGACCCGCGTTCACCCCATTAAATCTTGTCCCGCACCGCACTCGTTTGCGTCGGGTCCCACGGGAGTGCGGGTCTCTACTTCAGAGTTAAGCAGGTGGTGCATCAGTTAAATGGTCCGTGGAAAACACAGTGCTCCGTGTTTAGTTAAATTGACCAAACAAAATTTTTGTAATCTAATGACTAATTTGACTAATACAAAGAGCACAGTAAAGGTCCAGTGGAGTGAGGAAATAAGTCAGAATACAGAGGTTTTTGGGTCTTGCTCAAGGGACCAGCAGTGCTTTTTATTTTTTTCCAAATCTTTCTGGTGTCATCAGGATCACAACAAAAACGTGGCAACACCTTGCATATGTCACAGATTACAGAAGCCATAACAGTGGGGTTGTTTATCATTTGCATTACTACAGGATGGAATAAATGTCTTAATGCATGCTTTTTGTAGCATAAGGGTGCAGTCAGCATCACTGTGCTCTCTAATATTGCAGCTACATCCAGTCAATCCATGCATTGACATCCAGAGTGTCCACAGATGCCCACTTATTGTTCATACTTCTGAAGTGAATGGTATTGGAGCATTACAGCCAGAACATCCAGCCTCCATAATGACCCCTATAACCCCTACTCCTAATGTCTACTTATTGGTCGAGGCTACGTTTACACTAATCTAAAAAAGATTTAAAATCCTCATTTCCGTCTAAAAACTCTCTACGTAACACTAACGTTTTCAGTCGTTTCACAAAAGTTGCTTATCCACACTGAAACATCTGAAACTGTTCATGTCCCTGTACTGCACACGAGCAAAACGTAAGACGCCTCAACCTGCGTCTGGGGCTCATTCATTTTCCGGCTCTTTTTAAAACATTGCGGCAATGCCAGATTTATTGTAAGATTATTGTCCTGCCGGTTTATGAATTTCTCAAGAAAGTCTGTATCCATGAGCGTCATCATTATGTAGGTGCAAGAAGGATAGTGTACTTTGAATGTTTAAAGTGAATATCATGCAACAATTGTCGACATATTGAGTCAATATTTTTTCACTTTATTAAGGTTTAAAATCGTGAAGATTCGTTCTTCTCGGGTTATTGGCTGTTGTTCCGTGGGGGGACTAGTTGTTACGGTGGCGGCCAGACTGAGATGAAACGAGGGAAAAAAATCCCACAATAATCAGCGCCCTCTTGTTTGTCGATTCAGGCATTCTGCGACGAAAGGCATCGTCATCGCTATGATTTGCACATTCTTCGAAGCCTTCAACGTGCCAGTGTTCTGGCCGATCCTTGTGATGTACTTCATCATGCTCTTCTGCATCACCATGAAGCGTCAGATCAAGGTTCGTCGGCGTTACAAAACACGCGCGATCTCCATTCGCATTCTATAGGTCAGATTTGCTGCAGAAACTGGAGTCTATTGTTTGTTCACTGATCCTTTTTTCTTTCTGTCCACAGCACATGATTAAGTATAGGTACCTGCCCTTCACGCATGGGAAGAGGACATACAGAGGCAAGGAAGACACAGGGAAAACCTTTGCTAGTTAAAAAATAAAAAAAAAAAACCCTACCCCCCCCATTGAAATTAAAGTTATTGATGAAGAATGCATACAGGGATTGAAGTTTTGTAAGGGTTTTTTTTTTTCTTTTTTTCTCTTCTTTCTTTTGATGTTTTTGTGGGTATGCAAACAACATATGTAGGCTTACCGGAAAAGAGTTTTGATCCATGATGACAGTGTTGGGTGTTTTGTGTAAGCTGCCTCTGATAAGTAAAAAGTGCATGGGGTTCGAGTCGTGACGAGATTACCGCGAAGGAGGAAAACTGGATCTATTCACACCGTTTCACAAAGCCGGTTTTTGGGAAAAGCATTGGGACTGATTTAGGTGTCCATTGTGTCACAGTCATTAGATAAGAGCCAGAGATTCATCAGCATCCAGACATTTCTCTAAGCACTCGTTCGCACTGAAGTACTTATTTCTCAGCACCATTCACTGATCTAAAGAACAGATTCAGTATTTAGATGCAAAACAGATGTTTTGACACTATTGCCCAACACCGATTCATGTGATTTGCCTTCATTCTTGAATGTGCATTCTCTACTTTTCTTTGTGTGTATATAAATATACTTTGTGCCTAGTAACATCCTTTCTAGCAGCTTGTAATTTATTTCGAAGTAGTTAAATCCCCCTGATCATTGAGTTGAATTGTATTTGGTTGCTCAGTAGAACTAGTTGTACATTTGTAATAGTTACTTTATTCCAAACAAAACTTTTTTCTCTCTCTCTCTTTTTCTTCTTTTTCAGAGGAAACATAAAGAGTCTTAACAAAATAAAGAAATGGATGGAGAGGGTTGACTTTTTTTGTTTTGTTTTTGTTTTTTTCTCTTCTTCATTAACATTGTTCTGGACCCTAACTGCTAATATAGAGAGGTTTTTTTCAGCACTGTAGGTGAGGATCAAAACATTTTTTCCTATTAATGTGCATAATGTTTTATGGGGGTTTATATATAAATATATATGTATATTTTAAAGGGTAAATCAAGATTATTTTGGATGTCCATTGTTTTCTTTTTTTTTTTCTTTTAGACATGTGATTCCAATTGTTAATTTTTTGACATTAAATTAAAATACAAACGTTGGATACTAGATCTATACATTTGTCATTAAAGGCATTGCATGTCACTGGTTTACTTGTGTTACTGTTGAAAAGAAAATGATTTTAATAACTACAATGTAAATTTTTCACTCCAACTGCTATTAAAAAGACCGTGCCCCTTCACAGATTGAGTTTTATCTTTGTTAGCATGCAAGTTTACAATGCTAAGTTCAGGCTATTAGAAATTCTCATTTTTGTTTGTAGCTATTCATAGAGGTGTGGATCCATATAACCAGGAATGACATCTTTCAGTTTAGTCGTAGTGTTTATGATTTCCTTTTTTGACCACTTTCTATGGTGATTTGAGAGACACCAGATAACATCCATGAGTAGTGTTTCAATACCAAAACACAGAACCTTGTTTTGCATGCACACATCCTTGGATCTTTTGACACTTAATCATATGATTACAAAGATTAAAAAAAATATATATATATCTTTTTCACTGTTAATCCCTGATTTTATTCGCAATAGAACATAAACATATTTGATATAGGGATTTGTGGTGAGAGTAGTGAGCCGGTTGAGAAGAGAATGGAGAGGTGGAGGTACACACTGGAGAGAAGAGGAATAAAAGTCAGTAGGAGTAAGACAGAGTACATGTGCGTAAATGAGAGGAAGGGCAGTGGAGGGGTGTGGTTGCAGGGAGAAGAGGTGGAGGAGTTCAGGTACCTGGGGTCAACAGTGCAAAGTAATTGAGAGTGTTAGAGAAGTGAAGAAAAGAGTGCAGGCAGGGTGGAGTGGGTGGAGAAGAGTGACAGGAGTGATTTGTGATAAAAGAGTATCTGTAAGAGTGTGAGGAAAAGTTTATAGGACTGTGGTGAGACCTGAGATGTTGTATGGTTTAAAGACATTGAGTAATTAAAATCGAAATTGATTAAAAGCCCTGCTGAAGGTTGCAGAGCTGAAGATGTTAAGGTTTTCGTTGGGAGTGACGATGAAGGACAGGATTAGAAATTAGTTTATTAGAGGGACAGTGCATGTAGGATGTTTTGGAGACAAGATGAGGGAGGGGCGATTGAGATGGTTTGGACATGTGCAGAGGAGGGACATGGAGTATATCTGTAGGAGGATGCTGAGGATGGAGCCACCAGGAAGAAAGAGAAGAGGAAGACCAAGGAGGAGGTTTATGGATGTGGTGAGGGAAGAAATGCAGGTAGTTGGTTTGAAAGAGGCAGATGTAGAGGACAGAGGTATGGAGACGGATGATCTGCTGTGGCAACCCCTAATAGGAGCAGCCGAAAGAAGAGAAAGAAAAAAGAAAACATCAAATCTTTAAACGTAGGAAATGTACAATAAAAAAAAAAATTAGTATTTTGATAGCTGCAACGTCTTAAAAGATTTGGGGCAGGAACCAACAAAAGTCTGGAAACCGTAAGTGTTATTAAAATAAAACAGTTGGAGAAACGTTTTTCAACTAATTAGGTTAATTGAAAACAGGTCATTAAAATAATTGGATATAAATAGTGCATCTTGGAGAGTCTCTCAGAAGTAAAAACCGGCAGAGCTTCACCAAACTGTGAAAGACTGTGTCTACAAAATGTGGAATAATTTTAGAATCATGTTTCGCAACATAAAATTGCAAAACAGTTTTAAAGAATCTGAAGAAAGAAATGTCTTTGCACAAGAGACGAGGCTGGAAATCCCTAATGGACGGCTGTGATCTTTAGGCCCTAAGGCTGCACTGCATTTAAAACAGTTATGATTCTGTAATAGAAATCACTGCATGGGCTCATTAACACCTCCAGAATTAATTGTCTGGGAACACAGTTTGTCATCATCAAATGCAGGTTAAATCTCGTTAATGCAAGGAACAAGGCATGCGTGAACATGATCGTGAACAGAAACGCTGCCATCCTCTCTGGGCCAAAGTTATTAAACTATGAGCATTTGCTTTAAACTCTGATGCAGAACAGAATGTTGTCCATTATCCTAAATAAATTTTGTAGAAATTTAAAACAAAAAACTTTACAAATCAAGTTCAATCGGACAAATTGAGAGGCCCATTGAGAGCAATGAATGTGAGGCAATATCTCAATTCAGTCTTGATGGTTTCTATCAAATGTACATTGCCCTGAGAACAATAGTCGAAAGGGTCTTGGGTCTTTCCTTCCCCACATCAATCAATTTGGCATTTGAATGTTTTATTTATCTAGTTACAGCATTTACTCTATGTCTATTTGACCATGCACTTTGAGTTGCAGCTGGCTGTCTGTCTGTACACTGTGTCAGGCCAAACGCGGTCAATAAATAGTGCAGCTGGTGCAGACTGACTGCACTCGAATCAAGGACTAATTTTTAAGCTGCAGCTGAAGCGGAAAGTCAAAGAAGCTGTGGATACAAAGACAAGAGGTCTATATTACATCAAATCAAACCACTTCACTTCGGTGAGTTCAAATGATTGAAAGGTTTCTTTTCCAGCTGAAGAACTTGATTACAAATGCGCAGTCAGTGCATTAATAGAACTTCTCAGGCTACAGGAGACTGATTATTGATAACTTCTGAAGGTGTTAACAGCTACTTCTTCACTAAATGATTACAAGAATAAACCTTGACTTTCCTAAGCTGTTTTTTTGAAGGGTTATTTGTGAACAGGAACATAATCTAAAAAATCAAATGTATAATAATATTTACCATCATTTACATTTACGCTGATTGATTGCCTGCCTTAATGCTCAAAGGTCCCAATTTAATTACTAGATTATTCTGGGTATAAATGTATGGATATGCACAGTATACATTTTAGTCACCTCTGGACTGATCTGGATCCACTGTGATCCTGTCCATGATAGTGCTTACTTATATGTATATATGCAGGAACGTACATTCGGACATATCCCCAAATATTACGAGAGTAATTAACAATACAGAGTAGGTAGCAGTGACTACATCTATAAAATCTCTGTATGTATGTGTGGGGAAGTCGAAGCTTAGTGGTTAAGATTTTCGACTTTGCTGGGCCCTTAAGCAAGGCCCTTTACCCTTAACTGCTCAGCTCTATAAATAAGACAGTTGTGAGTTGCTCTGGATAGCAGCATCTGCAAAATACCATAAATAGTGTTTTTCTTGATGTATAAATATCAATGATATGTTTATTGTTGAGCTTTTTTTATTTAACACCATAGAACAGTCACATGTCAGTTACACAGTCACAGTCATACGTAGTAAACTCATGATAAAAGATATGATAACAGGTAGGATATGTGTTCCTTTAATTCTGTTATGTCTACAACTGTTTTGTTGACTCTGGGACTCTCATTGGTTTCTGGCCTGTGACATAATTACAGCAGGTCTATGAGATTATTTCTAAAAACATACAAAATGTGTGGTATTTTTGTTACATAAATAAATGGTAAGGCTCCTTAAATGTAATAAAAACCTACTGTGTGTTTTTTTCCCTTCCAATTAATTTATAATTCTAATTAATTCTGCCACTGATGTAGTTTCCAGATTTTACCATGTAGTTATCAGTGCATAGTTATTATTGTCAAATACTGATGGCTTTAATATACGCTAGCAATAATATGTCTGTTCACTGCAAAGCTACAAAACCTTATGTATCTTGTTTAACAGAACATTGAATTTCATTTGATAGGTAGAATAGAATGGAATATAATGTGAAATGTTAACGTCAACATATAAAACATATAAATGTTTGTCAGTGTTACTGCAATGTTAACACCTGGCAGTATATATATTTGACTGTACATGGGAAGTGGTAGCTCAATGGTTCAGATGTTAAACTTCTGATAAGTAGAATTACAGAATTCCTACATTCTTTAAATCTGACACTTTTTTGTTTTGTGAAAACGTAATGTTATTTGTAATAATGTGAATAACACGCAGATGGAGGTTTTTGGGAAACCCGATGACTAAATTTAGTCAACAAACCTAAATCAGGTACAAAATCCAAGGTACAAAGAGGCAAAGGTTCGATGATCAGCAAGCACAACAGTAAAGCAAACACAAATCGAAAGCCTTTTTTTTCAACAGAAGCAAAATGCAACTATATGCTGTTATATATTGTGTGAACAAGTCAAAGCCCTTGTGTTTGTTACAGTGATTCAGCTTCAGCTTCAACAATTACAATGCTGTTCCTGAAGCTCATGCTACTTACCTGTGAGTTTCCCCATATGCTTTTCCACATTATTAAGTGATACCCAGATTATGCTATATGTATAAAGGAAATTTGTGAAATCTTTTGCTACCTTGCAAACTTCATAATAGTTGAAATAGTACAAAAATAACAATTTCCTTTAGCTGCTTTATTACTAAGCCATCTGTGTTCTGTTTTTAAAGTTATTGCAACTCAAGACACGTTTGTTTACGGAGGTATTATTTACATTTATAACCTTGAAAATAACCGACAGTGTGCTAACAATACGCTAACTTTCTTTAAATATGTGCAAATGATCTATTTATTCAGGAAATATGATTACCTGCAAAGGTGATATCCATCGCCTTGCTTGCGGTAAGCTTATATTTTCTTCATTCACCAACAGGACATAATAAGTCTAAGATGATTGTATGAAATTTTGTAATTAATTTTATAAGAAAACACATAAAGCAAGCAAGACAGTGACAAATGTATAAATATGTTTTCAGACACTGGGCTGATAAAAGTGGAGTCTTCTGTATATGGCCGTACTGACAACACTACCTGTAGTATTGACTGGTCCTACAATAATGCAGTCAATACCAGCTGTTCCTTGGGAATTTCCACTATTGCTGATAGGTACTGAGAATTTCCAGAATTCCTTAAACACACACACACACACACTCTCTCTCTCTCTCTCTCTCTCTCTCTCTCTCTCTCTCTCTCTCTCTCTCTCTCTCTCTCTTTATATTTCTAACAAAGTAGACAGGCACTGATATTGTACTTTAGTTTTTAAGAATGAACTTATAGATGAAATTGTTTGAACTACAGATGACTACTATTTATTCATTTATGAACAAAGATTCTCAACACTATAACTGTGGAAGCATTTGGTCTGTTTACTCCAAACAGATGCAATGGCCGGCGTGAGTGTGAGTTAAAGACAGATTCATTTGACACCCCTGACCTGTGTCCTGAAACTTACAAGTACTATAACACCACTTACGAGTGCATTGATGGACGTAAGTGTTCAGCAGATTGAGGGTGTGTTGGAATGTGTGAAGACAATGTAATTATCGCTGTAAAATGAACTAATACACTGATACTGAGTCGATGCTGAAATCCAATGAATCTACCCCCATGTGCAAAAATTCTAATTTTTTTAAATAATTTAGTGGGGTGATGGTGATAAGAAATCTTTTTTTGAATACTGTCTCTGGAGACATATGATATGTTCATAACATTCAATTTGTCAGGTACAAAAACCACAAACAGTCAAAGGTTGGCATGCATATTAAACTAGAGCAAAACTGCAAGGCAAGCACAAATCAAAAGGTTCGGTATCAGCAGAGATGAGATACAGTGCAGAGTGTATATCACGGTTGCATGAATGAATCGAAGTTCTTGTATGCTGTGTGTGTTACAGTTTTATGGTGTGAATTAGTCGAAAGTAGGTATCAGATGTAGTACAGATACTCTATATCAAACTCTGTGTTAAAAACAAACAAACAAAAAAAAACAACAACTAGCATTATACCTAGCATCACTTTGCATCAGAAGGACATGAGTTCAAATCCCAGCTTTACCAAGCTTACATTCCTTGGCTGCTGAACAAGTCCTTTACCACTCAAAATGGCTTTTAGATAGATGTGAGTTTGTTCTTATATCTAGGTAATAATTCCATAATAATTTGTATATTTTATTTCAATAGCATTTCATCACGTGCTCTCATTTCTCTAGGAGTCACTGTAATCTGTGAACGTGGCTACAGCACACTGGATTGTGGTGAGAATTTCACACTGTCTTTCTTTCTGTATTTTTTTATATTACCATTCATCTAATAGTTTTTTTCTGTGTCTCTGTGCAGGAGATACTTTAATTCAGATCATAAATGCGAACTTTGGACGCTCTGATTCAGTAACCTGTTCCAGTGGACTATATAACAGTCTGGTCCTGAACACCAACTGTTACAGTCCAAACACACGCTCAGCTGTGGTGAAACTGTACATTTTTCTTGTCTGTTTGCTGTGATAAATATTTTACTTATTAGAATCACTTTCACTTAGTAGCATTTAGTCTTCATTTGTCAAAAGAGACTATATTATCTTACTTTTGATAAAAGGTGTCATGGACAAAGGAGATGCACTGTAGAAGCTTCAGACAGCATCTTTACTGATGTTTGTACCGGAACTGTTAAATACCTCACTGTGTCCTACACCTGCACTGGTAATCCTGCTTTCTCTGGAAATACTTTAGCTTTTTTAATGGATTTGAGTCTTAGTACAACCCCAATTCCAAAAATAAAGTTGGGAAACTGTGTAAAACCTAAATATAAAATTGGCAAATCTTGTAATCCGTTTTTAAAATTTACAATACATTTACTATTTAATACAATATACATATCAAATTCTTTAACTGAGGAAATGTACCATTTTAGGAACACAATGAGGTCATTGGAATTTGATGACATGTCTCAAGAATGTTGTGACAGGGCAACAGAAGTCTAACCTTTTACTATTGAAAACATTTGGTACATTATAAAATGAAAAATACAACAAAGGACACCCAGAACTGTCGAGCAGCTAGAATCCTGTATCACACACATGTGGGACAACATTCCTTTTATAAAACTACAGCGATTCTCATTTCCCAGATGTATATGGACAGAAGTTACTACAGTTACACTGCTACACAGTGATAAACATGACCCCGTCCAAACTAAATTGAGAGGTGTTACAGCTTTTAAAATTCAAATATCCTTATTCTTTCCTTAACATCAAATATTCTACATTTAAACAGTTAAAAATATTTTTTTTTTAATTGTGAACAGAATATATATCTAAAGAGATGTGCAAATAATTGCATTTTATTTTTATTTATATTTTGCACATTGTCCCCACTTTTTTTGCAATTGGGGTTGAAATAATATTACTAATGTTTCTGTGGTCTTTTATTTATTTATTTAGATTTAAATATTTTTACAGAATTAAACAAATCTGTTACCTGTGAACACAACACTGCTATCCTGCAATGTGGTTTGTGCTTATTTTCTCCTTATTATTTTTTATGTACTTAATTTATTGAATGTTATAATAATATAATAAAGACTAATATGTACACATTGTTAAATAAAGATTTAACATACTATGCTATTTTCCTTTAGTGGTTAAGTAGTTCTTCCTTTTTCTGACTTTTTTAAACGCTATATAGATATAATATTATTATTATTTTGTATTTTTTTTTTACTTTGTGCTGAATTCTAATTGTAGGTGCTAAGCTCATAAAGCTCATCAGTGCTAACTACGGCCGAACCGATTCCACCACATGTTCAGCAGGAAAACCCTACAATCAAATCTTCACGACAAACTGCTACATGCCTAACACACTCAAATTAGTTGAGGCCAGGTAAGGGAATTATTAATTAAAGTGTTATCTTTACCATTATTACATATGACCAATATCGTTAGCATACATTACTGATATCTGTGGAGACAATTCATATGAAAGGCTCCCTGTACCCTTTTTTTTGCAGATGTGAAGGAAAGAGCAGCTGTGAGGTGCCTGCCACAAATACTGTCTTCTCTGACCCCTGCAATGGCACCTTTAAGTTCCTCAATATTGTGTACACTTGTATCTAATTGTAGTTTTTTCTGTATATACACTATATAGATTAAAATTTGTGAAGACCTGATCATAAGATTTGTATGTGCTTTTTGAACATCCTATTCCACGGGATTTTGAAGTGTGCTTGTAGAGATATGTGCTTATTCACCCAAAGTAAAGTCATGTACTGATGTAGGGTGAGGAGGCCTGGGGTGCCGTCAGCTTTCTAATTCATCCCAAAGCTGTTTATTAGAGTTGAGGTCAGAGCTTTATAGCAGGCCACTCAAGATTTGTATTCCATGTAAATTATATCTATATGTAGCTGGATTCATGCACAGGTAATTTTTTAACCTGGAGCAGGTTTGGGGCTAATAGTTAAAGTGTAGGGAAAATGTAATAATACAGCATCCAAATGCTATAGTCCTATGGCCAAGTGTCCCAATAGTTTTGCCCATATAGTGTATCGAATGCTTAAAATATCAACTAGAACCAAACCACTCATATATTATTTATACACTGATTAACTACACTATATTGCAAAAGTTTGTGGACACCTGGCCATAAGTATGTTATGTGTTTTTTGAGCTTCACATTCCACATTTAGTTTCACTAGATTTTGAAATGCTTGTTGACATTTGTGTTCTTCAGCAACAAGAGTGTTGTAGTAAAGTAACGTACTGATGTAGGTGAGGTGAGGAGGCCTGGCGTGTGGGCAGTGTTCCAATTCATCCCAAATGTGTTAAGTAGGGTTGAGATCAGAGCTTTACAGGAGACCAATCATGATCTTCCTCTCCAAACCTTGTAAACCATATTTTCATGGGGCTGACTTTGTGCACAGGGGCATTGCCATGCTGGGACAGGTTTGGGTTTCAAAATCCAAAACTCCAGCTTTGTGGTAATAGTTTAAAGAACCACATATAGCAGGTCAGGTTTCCCTTTTTTTTTTTTTACTATATAGTATATAAGAACAATTTTGCAATTCAATTAAGGATTATATTAAAACTTTCATTTTTCATACATGATCACTGCTATGGAAACAGCACATAAAACAAGACTTCTATGGTGAAACACCAAAAAATATATAAAAATAATATACATAATACTATATAGTATATAAGAACAATTTTGCAATTCAATTAAGGATTATATAAAAATTTAAATTTTTCATACATTATCATTGCTATGGAAACAGCACATAAAAAAGACTTCTATGGTGAAACACCAAAATAATATACATAATAAAAAAAAACATTTTTTTTTTTTTGTTGTTGTTTTTTGGACCAATTCTTAAACATGCAAGGTAAAAGATTGCAGGAGTTCGTAGTTGTCCACCTTTTTTTCATGTCATACCAATTGCTATAATAGTTTTACACAACACTGTGTGCAATAATAACTATATGTGCAATAACCAGAAGTTCACAGGAATGAGAAAAGAATTTGGTGCAATAACCAATACATTGTGAAATTGTGGTAAATACGAGGTGTGTTGTAATGAGAGGATAGAAATACTGCTTTTTCCTCCATACTGCCTGTGTGTATATAAATATGTGTAGCAAAATGTTTAGGGGAAACTGCAGTCTGTTAAGACCAGTAGAGGGCGCCTCATTCTACCAGTGTTCAAAGTGTATATGTGAGTACCTTCAGTTTGTTCACTATGTACAATCTATTATTTTTTTCATACTGTGTAGAATTTAAATCACATACATTTACAATGTATCTGTATGTGTTGAGTATTTTGGTAAATATTGGTTATCCAGAATTTGTTGTATAAACATCTGCAATTAGTTCACATGAGGGGTTGCTAATGGTAATTTGTAGCCTTGTATTGGTGCCATGCTATGTCTAGCAGACGCCATTAAGCCCCAACAAAACAGAACATGAAAAAGGTTTAGGAAACTCAGACACATACTGGCAGGCCAGTCGACACAGAGCTTCACATAACAATTTAAAAAATCCACTTTTTTCATGTTTTTAATTTCTGTAGTATGTAGCTGTCATTTGATATCTAAGGTTTAGTCGGATCATATATATATTAGATTTTGCTTAGTTAGCAAACTGAGTAGAAATAGAGAAGCATTCAGCAACACTGGTGATTTAACAAATAGTTAGTCATCAGTACTAAAAATAAATATTTTCATATTTTCATCAAAGTGATAATGTTTCTATACCTTTCAGGCTAGCAATTTAATTTGGACAAATATGTGCCTGCATGTCCTTCCAGTCTGTCAGCATTGATGAAGACACATTAGTGACCAACTTTATGAAGAGGAACAAACTGACAGCGGGGTGGTGTTTTTGACTCCAATCACAGTCAAATGTTGTCTCCAGCTAATCAAATAGCTATGATTGTGAGACACTGAAATTATCTGGGACTAATAAATATTTAGTGAGCCTAAACATGGAGGAAATATAAAAAAAAATTAATATACTGACCATCTTACTGCTTCAATTTTTTGTTTTTCTGTCTTTTGGATTTCATATAATCTCACCTACTGTACCAGTCTCCTGGTCCAGATTCCCCTTTAGGTGTTTGATTCCTAATACGGTTTGGATGATCAACATTATTATGTTTTGTGAAACTGTCAATTCTTAATAACTTCACTAGGAATTAATTTTCAGCATCGTATGCATATTTGACCTCTTCTATATAACTTTTGCTTGGATGAATCATCTTGACTTTTTAAAAATCAATAAATATTTGCAACATTTGGTTGCTGGAAATTCAAATAATGTGCAGTTCATGAAAAAAGCTTTCTTAAGAAAAATGGGCAGTTCGATTGCTTAGGACAAATAATGAACAACTCGTGAACAAAGGACTCGTGAACATCTATCACAAAGCAAAACAGTCGTTGATCATCCAGGTCAAACACACTGTAAAAACAAACGTGTGTATATAAACTTCTAATATAGTTCATTTCTGTAAATTCAGATGGGGGTTATTGTAACAAACAATAATATGCATATTATATTACTATTATACATATTATATGATTAAATTATTCATTCATTTACATATAACATGAAAATGTAACTCACCATAATAATCAGTGGGAACTTATTTTATCATTGCATGTAAAATAACTGTGACAGAAACATGTGCATGAAATTAGATTAATGAAAGTCATTAAAATGGAAAATAAAATAAAAATATATACTTTTTGTGTGGTCCGTACCAAATGATCCACGGGCCGGTATCGTTCTGTGGCCTTGTGGACACTTGGTGTAAAAGGTACCTGTGAGCTCAGTGTCTTTTTAAAACTGGAAAAAAATTTGCTAAGACAATGGCTTATGGCTGTCATCTATATGACAGATGAAGGATGTGTACTGTAGTAATTTTACCATCGACAAAACATATCAAATATGCCTTTGACAATCAGCTGTAAACCTTACAAAGGAAGGTGGTGGAAAGAGTAATAAACTGCGCTTATATAAATCATGTTAACCATTTATTTGATATTCAAAGGTATCTGAAAGACCCCAATAAACAGCCATCAGGAATCTGCTTATTTAGCATACTGGAGCTGTAATCTTTAAAAGTCGATAAGTGCTAGACTCTGTGGTGAAGATATTGTCCATCTGATTGGAGGATTGTTCAACACCAAGTTGCCAAAGCTGGACCTTTGGGAAAGCAACCAACAAACACATTTTTACATCAACATAAAACACACATCCTCTTAAAAAAAAAGTACTTTAAAAAAAACTTTTATTTGCACTGCAAAGGAACAACCATACAAATATTGATTCTTTCACAAAGACGCCAAATGTATTAATTTAGGTCATGACTGATTTACTGGTTCTTGCTATAAGTAGGGCAGTTCTAGTGATACAGCACTAAAGGTTCATCTTCAATCTTAACAAAAACAGCATCACAATGGTCCTCCTGAAGTTCACGCTGCTCACCTGTACGTTTTTTTCTATACATTTCTATTGGAAAAATACTAGAGAAACAGCGGTAATTTTGGTTCTTATAATAATAAGATGTAGTAACATACTTGTATATTGATTTACAGGGTTTATCACAGCACTGGACCTGCATGTTTCTGGAAGTAATATTTAAATACATTTAAACACCAACATATCAAATGGTTGCGTCTTCAATTATCTATGTATTTAATTATCTATGTAATTAATGTTTACTTTCAGAGACTGTAATTACCTGTGATAGAAATGTCTTCGACCTGACTTGTGGTAAGCGTTGATATCCTACATTCTCTAAAGGAGCATGTAAACTGAGGACCTGAACTCTTTCTGGAGAAACCTGTACTTGTATTATGATCCATGTATAATTAAAAATGGTTTTAATTATATGTTGATGTATTTATGTCTTCAGCCACTGGAGTGATACAGGTGAAGTCTTCTGTATATGGCCGCACAAGCCGCAAAGCCTGTACTTTTAATTGTACTGCTTCTCATTTTGATAGCACTAACTGTGTCTTCAGGACTTTCGCAATCGCAGATAGGTACAGTGTTTCTTGGTTTATCATATACATGTTATAGTACATGTTAAATCAATGAAGAGCAGAATGCAGTAGGACATGTTGTCATAGGAATAATCAGCTCAATCCTCAAGTTACTGTTACCGACCTGGCATGCTGTTACCAAACAGCTATTGAGCAAGGAAGGTGTGTGTGTGTGTGTGTGTGTGTGTGTGTGTGTGTGTGTGTGTGTGTGTGTGTGTGTGTGTGT
>MU551627.1:3170944-3197851 GCA_024362625.1 Silurus asotus
TGTGTGTGTGTGTGTGTGTGTGTGTGTGTGTGTGTGTGTGTGTGTGTGTGTGTATTAATGGAATTTAGTTTGTTTATCCCAAACAGATGCGATGGACTAAGACATTGTAATTTAAGGACTGATTTACTTACCATCCCTGATCCATGTCCTGGAACATATAAATACTACAACACCACTTACAACTGTATCCCTGGCCGTGAGTAATGTTCACTACCACCTGATATTGATGCAATACTATTACTAGTACTTTTTTAAAAAACTTTTGAACAACACTTCTTGCCGAGGTTTCTCATGCGATCTACGATGTGATGGTGTGAAGACGTGATGTCTTTTCTGATCAGGGAAGAAACACAGAGCGCATGTTTTTCTTCAGTTTAATGCAGATAACAGACAAATCTATTTACACACTGGACAAAAACCTGAGCTCAAACTTTTCCTGATTGTGTAAGAAGACATGGTAACCAGAGATGTGTAAACCCAGACAAAGACATTCCATGTACCTTACATACTTACATTGTAAGGATCATATAGACACTGAACAGACAACATTGGAATGTGTGTTTAGAGAACTAGTGTGAATCCCATCTCAATACTAATAACAGTTCACAAGGACTTTTATGGCAAATAATATTCATAAACAGATGAATCTCTTCAAGTGAGAGGAAGTATGGAAAAAGAGAATGGATTGTGTTTTTTTATACATATATAATCATCTGCATGCATTTTTGTCTCTTTACTCTAGAGGTGGTTTTGATCTGTGAGCAGGAACATAGAACACTGAGTTGCGGTAAGAACAAGTCATCTTAATGTTTAGGCAGTTGATTGTTATTAAAGTAGGTTAAACTGTGTCTCTGTGCAGGTGATAATGCGATTCAGATCATAAATGCCATCTATGGACGTGCTGATTCTACAACCTGTTCAAATGGAGCCACCACTTGCTTGACCAAGAACACTAACTGTTACGCTCCAAGAACACGTGCAATTGTGGCCTCACTGTAAATCATTGTTTTCTGTTACTTCAAAGATTATACCCAAACGTCATGTTTATGATGTTTAAAGCCATGTTAACATCTTATTTTCATTTAAAGGTGTAATGGACAGAGAAGTTGCACACTAGAAGCTTCAAACCAAGTCTTTACAGATCCCTGTGTTGGGACTTCTAAATACCTCACTGTGTCTTACAGATGCCTTTCTGTTCCATGCCACTGTCCGCGAAAGGCCACAAAAATCTTAGGTGAGCAAAAGTACTAGATTGTATTTTGTGGTACTGGCAACTTTTTTTATACTTCTTTCAATGTCTTCCCGAAGTGCCTTCACCTTCGCACTATAAAGGTTTTTATTGATGCTACTGACTTTTTTTTTTCTTTTTATTTACATCTTTTAGTTTGCCATGAACTGTTAATGATTTCCAAGGGCTGATCTTTTCTAAAACTGCTTATTAGAACAACATTGATTTCTTTCTTTTTCAGGAAAAAAATAAATGCTGATGCCATTCGCTATTTTCTCAGCTGACTTGCTTTTCTCCCATAGACAGCTCTCTGTTTTCAAAATTATTATTTTTTTACAACAAATGCAGTCTCCTGAGGCAAAACCCAAGATATACATCTAGAGCTTCTATTTTAAATGTCATCAGTGGATAACAAAAACAGGAGATCGTAAAGAAAAAACTGAACATAGACTACTGTAGGAGTTTTTTCTTGGGAATTGTGTATTTGTTATGGAAAATAACTTTTTTCTATGACTTACTTTGAAATGTGCCTACACAGTTTTGTATGCACCCCTTAAAAAAACGATAATTTTCACTTCTTTATTTAGTTTAGATGCAAAGTTATTAGTGAATAAGTATTACATTAGTAACAGTAAAAACAAACTTTGGTAAATTTGAAAAAAAAGACAAAAGAAATAATAATCATATGGTGCATAAAGCACTAGAATATTAGGACTGGAATTTTATGGTAATTGATATCAAATTTGTTGTCTTTGTACCAAGTCTTTTATTTTCTTTATGCTGTTCGAACATAAAGTCATGTAAATTTGTTTATAGATTAGAGTTATATGTATATAGATACATATAACTAACATTAAATAATTGATACGAAATGTACTTAAACATTACTGTTGAATAAAATGTATTGTAAAAGTACACAGTATAAATAATTAGGTACAAAATATGCACATTGCAGAGTTGAGAAATTTAGGAGTTTACAGTTGAATGTTGAAAATGTGAATATCAATATGTGATAAATATGACATTGTAAGAATTTAGCTAGCTAACTGAAACAAATTCTTGCATGTAGATTACTTTTAATATTTGACCTTTCTTAATAAAACTTGCAATGTAAAATGGTAAATATAAACCATAACACAAAATAGGCAATTTTTTCACAATCTGCTTATTGAAAAGCAAAAATATTTTGTTGTTGGTTTATTTTAAAGGATTTTAATTGAAATTTGACTCTGAAAATACAATACATTTTTTAATTGTAAAATTTTAGTTAGTTTTTTTTAATTGATTTTTTTTATTATCCAGTGGTAAATTTTTTAGCAGTGAAAAGTTTAAGCTTACAAAAGCTGATCAATAAAGCTTTCTCACTCTATGCAGAATATATCAATCTAAACATTTCAGGTACAATTACAGGACTTTAAATACAGAACAGTATGAAATTTATTTTAATGAAATTACTAATTTTTTTCTTTTTTGCTTCTGACAGAGCAACATAAGGGACTCCATATTCATACCTGAAAAGGAACCAGACAAAGTTTTACACATTTGTCCGAATGCAATGTTGAGGCGCTTCATATTTGCATATTATGTAATCAACTGCTGTAATGTTTTTCTTACTGAAATGTACTTGGCTTTCACATGTAATAACTTCCTCCTTAACAAATCCACTTTACTAATGACTGTGTAATAAACTATACTCTAAAATGCAAGCATAACAAAGTTGAGGGTTGTGTTAGGTATTTAATGCACTATACTGTTGATGTTGTTATTATTATTATTATTATTATTATTATTAGTAGTAGTAGTAGTAGTAGTAGTAGTAGTAGTAGTAGTAGTATAAATGTGACAATCATTTAAATTAGTTGTTTTTTTCTCCAATTTGAACAACAAAACAACAAAGGAGAATGAATACTTATTATAGAAAATAAGAAAAGGTATAATACTGATACATATGAAAGATTATTTTAGTGATGCTTTTGTGCCAATTACTAATGAGTGTCCTCTACAGACACAATGTCATTTACAATTACAGTCTAAAACCCAATTAAAAAAATTAACATAAAATTAACTTCTAAAAATGATCCAATAAATAAATGTATTGCATGAGGATTGTGAGGTTTAACCAGGGCAACTTTCTGCACTCAAGTGTTCATATACAGTATGTACTCTAAGTAATAAGTGAATAATTAATGAAAAATGAAAAATGTTTTTGTCACATTGTCAAGATGTACATTTGGTCATTTGGAATATGTGTTTTCATTGGTTTAGGGCTTCCCCCCAAATTTACATGTTTCAAATGTTATTTTATGTAGCATGTAGCAATGTAGCATAGATATTTATTCCATTTAATAAATCCCATTTTAATAACACGATCTTAAAATTTTAATTCCAGTTTAGTTGTAATGAGCCACAAACACTGAGTCAGTTAGCAAAGAAAACAGCAGCATCTGTTCACAGTAACATTGTGACATAACCAAGTGTTTATTTGTGTTAAATCCAGTTACTACTGTTTCTTGTTAATGATATGTAAACATTTGCTATGAGAAAAAGTTTATTCAAAGCAGTTCTAAATAAAACCATAATAGCTTTTGTTGTTTGCTAATCATGATCGCTCATGTATTATTATTTTCTTTCAGTAATATTTTGAAGATTCTTTAAGGCATACATACACTTATGACCTCAGTCGTACACATATATATGTCAGTCATGTAAAAATATAATAAACCCTCTTTGAATTCTAGGGTTTTATGTAACAGAATATAATAAAACTGTGGTCCTTATCAAGTCTTAGAATTATGTAAACCAAATAAAGGCAGATAATTAACAACACATGGCATATCAAACTGTGCCATTAAAATTAAATAAAATTAAAATAATTATATTAAAAAAACAAAAAAAAAACAAAAACACTTTTACTACTTCCATCTGATTTAAGAGGCTAAGAAGCAGCCAGGTGCTGCTAATTAATTGCCCTTGACTAATTGATCAGAAGCAATTGCGATAAAAGCGGAAGTTTTAGCAGTGCTGGTCTAGAGCATTCAGGTGCGTGCAGAGGTGGCAAAAGTACACACATCCTTCACTTTAGTAGATATACAGATGCTCATGTTTTAAAAATACTCGGGTAAAAGTTACAATACTTACTACACTTTTTTACTCAAGTCAAAGTCAAAGTCAAGAAGCTGTTATTTTCATTTCAACCATATAGAGCTGACGCAGTACACAGTGAAATGAAACAACGTTCTTTCAGACCCCATTAAACAACAGTCACAGAAACAGAAAACACAGGGCTAAGGACTAGTAGGTGTCCTTGCCACATACAGTGCATGTGTGCAACCTGGTGCAAACAGTGCAAAGACAAGACAGTTCAAGACAACACAAGATAGTTCAAGACAACACAAGACAGTTCAAGACAACACAAGATAGTTCAAGACAACACAAGACAGTTCAAGACAAAACACAAAACACAAAATAGCTCTGCCAGTAAACTTGTTGTCACTGACAGTGAACAGTAGCCAAAATGTAAACAAAACAAAGTGTAAACAAAACCATTTACTCAAGTGAAATAAAGAAGTTTGGGCTCTGACATGTACTTCAGTAAAAAGTAGCCATTACTACTATCAAATTTAGTATCACGCTGGATGCCACAAATCACAAACATTTTGGAAAAATATTATTTGAAAAGATAAGACCAAAATCGAGATTTTTGGCCATAATGCATGGCACCACATTTGGCACCAAGCACAGCATAATCAGTAAAAATACCTCATACCAGCTGTGAAGGACAGTGGTGGAGGGGTGATGATTTGGGCTTTATTTGCAGCCACAGGACCTGGGCACCTTGCAGTTATTGAGTCAGCTATGAACTTCTCTGTATACCAATGTATTCTAGAAACAAATATGAGGCCATGACAGCAGACAATTATCCCTAGCACACCAGCAAATTTTCAGCAGAATGGTGGAAAAAGTATAACAGATTTAAGGTGTCGCCATCTGAATTACTGTGGCTGAGAGCTATGCAACAAATGCCCACATACCTTAATGAACTGAAGCCAAAAGGAAGAGGCCAAAATTCTTCCACAATGATGTGAGGGACTAATAAAGTTATACAAAACACTGCCAATTCAAGTTATTGCTGCTGAAGATGATTCTCAAGTTAATAAATAACACACGTTTTTTTCATTCCAACATTTTCAAGATGGTTTCTCCATTTCGGCTTAAAAGACTGTCACTATATATTGTGATAATAGGTCATGGCTTCAACTGGCTTTTTTTCTTAATAAATTCTTTTGTTTATTTTACCTCTGTTACAACAATGTCTACATAGTTTTTGATTCTTATGTATCGTCTTTACTTCTTGAGAATTGGAGAATATTTGCACATTTTGAATACTGGAAAATCCAATAATGTAGAGTTCCTGGATAATCTTTCTATGGAAAATGTGCCATTTACCTGCACAGGACAAACAAAGGAAACATATACAACTATTACAAAACATAGAAACACTTGTTGATTATCCAGGTAACAACACACTGTATTTAAAATCAAGTGTATATCAAATTTTAAACTGGTTGATTTGTGTAAATTCGGTTGTCATTGTATTTTGTGGACTATATGTAAAAATATGCTGTGTGATCAGAGTTTGATCAGAGTGATCAGAGCAATACTCTGATATATGATGGTTGAGCTTCTTAATCACTTAATTACTATCATTCTCTCCACAAAAGAGCTCATAAAGATTTTAAGACAAAATCAATATTTGATTTATGCTTTAGACACAAGATTGCTTTTTCTCCAGTTTACATTGTTTATCCTGAATACTATATTTTTTTTAAATGTTATTATTATTATTAGTAGTAGTAGTAGTAGTAGTAGTAGTAGTAGTAGTAGTAGTAGTAGTATAAACACAGCTCCTCAAATATGCCTTTAACAAATCAGCTATAAAAATAACAAGAAAGCAGGATAAAAGACACTTCTTGTTTAAATGGATTTGTACCCAGAATGTTGATGATGGTAATACACTGCTCATAATTAAACTATTTATGTTTAATTTTTAGTTGGAGACCTTGTTAGAAGCCAACCAAAGCTTTAATCTAAACACAAGACCTTTTACTAGATGAGGGCACACAATTTACAACACAAAACCGTACTTGGTGGAAACACATGGGCTGATGTAAAAAAAAAAAAAATAATAATAATAATAATAATAACGAAAATACTGAACCTAAATAAACACTAACTATCATTCAGACAAAACACAAGACAACACCAACAAGGAAATACCACATTTTGTGACAAAAAAATTTTCAACCCTTAAAAAGGATGTTTGGACTGCCTCTTGAGTTATCAAAGAAAAACTGCAGAACAACAATCCAAATATTGACTTGATCCCATAGATTTCCAGTGTATTAATTAGTCATGACTTATTCAATACATTTCTTTGAGACCATTTTATATAGAGCAGTTCCAGCACTGGTACAGCACTGAATTTTCAGCTTCAACAGCAGCATAAACAGCATCATGATGCTTTTCCTGAAGTTCACCCTGCTCGCCTGTAAGTTTCTTCCAAACCTTTTTGAACAGATCAATAGCTCTAAAATGATATCTCTTGTAACAGGAGAAATAGTAAAAATTATGTTTTTGGAACAGTAATGTATTTGTATTTTGCTTTACAGTGCTCATTGCAGCACTGGACCTGCGTGTTTCTGGAGGTAATATTTAAATGCATATACTGTATACACCAATATAGTAAATGAACAAATATTTGATAATAGATTCAAAGAAAATTGAAGTGAATATTTCAGGCTTACATGTTAAAACATCTGTGTGATTAATTTATTGTAATGTTATTTCTTTAGTCACTGTAATAACCTGTGATGGTAAAGTCCAGCGCCTGGCTTGTGGTAAGCATCAATGTCCTACATTCTCCAAGAGCAAACTCTAATCCTTGAGATATGTACAGTATATAAACATTGCATTATTATAGGAAAATATACCTTGCAATATCTGTGAAAAGGCCATACTGCTGAGGTCAGCTACATGCTAGGCCAATGTGACCTAAATTCTGCCTGCAGAATCCTTTACTTAAATTGAATTATGATTCATATATAAATATAAACTGTGGCTAATTGGAATCTCGTATATGTCTTCAGCCAATGGAGTGATACAGGTGGCGTCAACTATATATGGGCGTACAAACCGCCACACCTGCACTTTTAATCGTCAACCTTTTGGGTGTGCTAGAACTAACTGTGCCATGGGGACTTCTGTAATTGCAGACAGGTATTGTGATTCTTGGTTTGTAATATTAATAGTAGATTACATTGTAGATAACTACTTTCAAAGTAATAAAATGTTGTCACATGGATATACAAGTCAATCATGATGTGAGGAGGTTTAACCCAAAACAAAATTACTATTTATTTATTTTCTTGATAGCCTGTCTTGAGTTGGTTTTTATTTTCGTTTATACAACAACAATTTGGCAACAATTAGTAACACAGAAATACAACCCCTAAAAAAAAAAAAATCAAACGCTAAAAAAAAAAAAAAAAAAAAAAAAAAAACATGATATGCCTTGTTTATATCTTAATATTTTTAATCATCAGGATTTTAAAAAATTGTTTCATTCATTGCTGATGAGCTTCAAACAGTTATGAGTTGAAAAACAATCAAACAACATATGTTGTATCATGTATCATGATTTTAACCATATCATGATTTTAGCTTTACATTTAAGAAGACTGCATAAGTAATCTTCTCGGTTTTTAGCCTTTTTTCCAAAAAGCAAAATAAAACAAGCAAATAGTGACAAATGTATGTGTTTGTGTATCATTTTCCTAATTATTTGTTGTGTAGACCAAAGAAAGCCTGATTTCAGCCCTATTTTTTTATATTATATATATAAGTATAAATACATTTGGGAGTATTTAAGAGTATTTGGTTTGCTAATCCAAACAGATGCAACGGACTAAAAAAGTGTGTGGTAAACACAAAATCACTTCGCATCTCTGACCCATGTTATGGAACTTACAAGTACTACACAACCACCTACAACTGCGTCCAAGGCCGTAAGTAATTTTCACTACTGTCTGGTTCAATAATGATCAATACTATTACATCCTCACAGTTAACAATCCATCACAGTAAATAATGAATTAGGCATAATTTTAGATGGGTAATGGTAGTGTGTTAACTACTGTTTGCCTACTAGTGTGCTAACTACTGCTTGCTCAGTCAAGCAAGGAATGCTCATGGCATGCCTGTTCTAAATGTTACTCTGTGTGATAGCTCACACAGGGACTTGTACAGCAAAGATGAATATTGTACAGATAAAAAGGTAACACTACTACATTCTGATTAACAAATTGAATACAATTTGTTTCCTTTCTCTAGGGGTGGCTGTGATCTGTCAGCGGGGCCATAAAACACTGAATTGTGGTAAGAATTCTTTATGACTTTTATGGTCGAAATGCCAAATGTTACTGCAGCAGGTTAACCTGTTTCTCTATGCAGGTCATAATGTTATTCAGATCATCAAAGCAACCTACGGACGTGATGATTCTAGAACCTGTATAAAAAGAAAATTCTTTCTTCCCAAGAGAACCAACTGTAATGCTCCAAGAGCAAGTGCAACTGTGGCCTCACTGTAAATCTTTTGTTTTCTTTTCATGTAAAACTTAGTGTTCTTTTGTCATAGAGGCCATGCTAACATCTTACTTTCATTTAAAGGTGTAATGGACGGACAAGATGCACACTTAAAGCTACAAACAGAGTCTTTTCAAATCCCTGCATTGGTATTCCTAAATACCTCAAAGTGTCTTACAGATGCATTGCTGCTCCTAGTAAGTAACCTGCTCTCTCTGAAACAAGTAAGATCTAAAACATCTTTAGCCTTCCAAGCTATGAATAAAAGAAGCAATATAAATGCAGTCGCCTTTACATGTGTTGGAATGGCCTATTTGATCGAATGGCATACAGTAAAAATTGCATCAAGCTGGTGACCCATTGACATCACTCAATTAATGCATTTTTCTTTTGTTATGCTTTCAAAATTGGTTCCAAGAAGGTTTCTCCTTTCAGTCTTTTTCTTAGGAGATGAAATGCTGCTCCACTAGATTAAGGGGATTTATTTGGCCGATTTAAAAACTTTTTCCCCCACAATAAACTATTTTTATTGCATAATAAAGTAAACTGTAGGACAGAAAAATTGTGTAGATTTCTGAATTCCTTATGCTGCTTCCATCATGAGTTTCATTATCAGTAACGATTAGTAAGCCAGCACCATCCCGCACCATGCAAGCCCAAGCCATGACACAACCTCCAATGTGACTGATAAACACGAATATTTTATATTGTATATAAAACCATTTATATTTTTTTCTTACAGGGCAGACTGTGACCTGTGAAGGCAACAATGCTCTGCTGGCATGTGGTTTGTGATCATTTTAAAATGTATAAATTAGAAGATTGTAGTAAATTCTATCTCTATTAGAACAAATATTTTAAGACAATTTACCATTAGCATTAGTGTACAATCTGTGAAAGTTGAGAATTTATGCTGAAATTTGTAGCTGCTATTTTCAAGTAGTTTGATTTAACTTTCTTTAATTTTTTGTTTTGTTTTAGGTGCTCGTCGTATCAGGATCATCAGTGCTAACTACGGCCGAACTGACTCCATCACATGTGCTGCAGGACGTCCTCACCATCAAATCACCAGAGCAAACTGTTATACACCCTGGGCACTAGGACAGATGGTAGCAAGGTAACTGAAGTATTTATTGAACTTGTATTGACCATAATCACTAATATACTATAATATACTATACTAATATACTAATATACTGATATCTATGGGGATGATGAAAATCTGTTTTGGTTGTAGATGTGGAGGAAGGAACATATGTCTGGTGCCTGCTACAAATGGTGTCTTCTCTGACCCCTGCGTTGGCACCTATAAGTACCTCAGAGTTTCATACAACTGTGTCTAACTGTAAGTTATAATCTCTATCACTCTCTCTCTGTCAACTCTAAGCTAATACTGAGCCCCACATCTATCAGATACGGTTCAGAGCTATTTTAAGCCCACATGAGTTTTGAATTCTCTGATTTTCTGGTCAGGTGTTTATACATTTTCTGCGACAGCATTGTGATATAGAATTCATTTATATTTGCTTAACATAAGTGATAACAGCAACTAACATATATAAAGTTTCATTAATGTTGAGCGATGATTCAGCATGGACCATTTGCAGAGTGAAAACTTCTGTTTGCTTATAAATATTTATTATATTTTTATTAAAATAATAATTTTAATTACACAATAAGTAAGATTAAGGTTAAGCAAAGGGTTAACAACTATGCTAAGATCACAGTTCAGATTCAGTGCAAAATATACAGCAAAATATACCTATAATATGTCTAACTTTATGTTTATTATATATTCATTATATTTTATATTTATATTCCATAATTTTTTATTGATGAAATGATCTTTTAGCTTTATTCTTATTTTAAAAATCTCAAGTATAGTTAACATATTCCACATTCAGTACAATGCGTAAAGTTAATATCTGAAGTACAATACATCCAGTATGAAATGCATTTTATATGTATTACTAAAACTATTGTTTTTCCTTTTTCTTTTTACTGCTACTGACAGTTTCATGAGGGACTCCAGTTTTCTTCACCCAGTGGAAACTCATCATTCTGGAGGACCAACTTTTAAATCTTCAATCATACAGATGTTAGATGTAGGAGTTATGGGGGTTTTGCATGTTATATAATCAACTGCTGTAATGATTTTCTTTTTACAATGTAACTCTTTTCTTTTACATGTAATTGCTTCCTCTTGAACGAATCCACTTTACTAATGATGCAATCATTGTGCAATAAACTATCCTCTAAATGCAAGCATAATACGCATGACAATTGTGTAAGTTTATGTGCACAACTTATACAGTGTTTAAATTTAGACAGTTTATAAAATCCAAGGCATTTATCATTCAATCTGTAATCTGATACATAAAGATCATAAACATTTCAGAGTGCTCAAGCAAAAAAAATGCAAATGTGTCAAGACTGCATATAAAAAGAAAAATTTAGTTCAGTTTACTTTCCTTGGGACACTGTTATTCATTACATTATCATACATTACAAAATCACATTTCAGAAAAAAATAAAAATCTAGAAAAGTTTTATTAAGTAACAAACACTAAATGCAATTGAATTGGAAAAAAGCAAAAGATGATCATAGAAACATGTAAAGTAACTGTGAAGTAAAACCCGAAACCAACAATAATTTGTCCATGCTGAGTACAAACTAGGGACCTATAAACA
The DNA here is from genome assembly GCA_024362625.1 of Silurus asotus. NCBI lineage: Eukaryota > Metazoa > Chordata > Actinopteri > Siluriformes > Siluridae > Silurus > Silurus asotus. Next base: position 3,182,505 of record MU551627.1, read on the forward strand.
CTATCACAAATCTTATGCAGACTTTTGATTTGTTTCATTTGTGTAGATTAGGTTATTATTGTGTGTAGATACATTTTTGTGACTAAATGTGAAAATCTGCTGTGAAAAATAGCTTATTCATAGCTGAAAAGTAGTAAAAGATTATACATATAACACAATTTGTTTAGAATTCCCCTTACCCCTTTCTTTCGAATAATTAAATTTTTTTTAGAGGCATACATAAACTTTACTGTATATAATGTACATTATACATAGACATACAGTACAGACCAAAAGTTTGGACACACCTTCTCGTTCAAAGAGTTTCCTTTATTTTCATGACTATGAAAATTGTAGATTCACACTGAAGGGATCAAAACCATGAATTAACACATGTGGAATTATATATGGAATTATATACATAACAAAAAAGTGTGAAACAACTAAAAAATGTCATATTCTAGGTTCTTCAAAGTAGCAACCTTTTGCTTTGATTACTGCTTTGCACACTCTTTGCATTCTCTTGATGAGCTTCAAGAGGTAGTCACCTGAGATGGTCTTCCAACAGTCTTGAAGGAGTTCCCCGAGAGATGCTTGGCACTTGTTGGCCTTTTTGCCTTCACGCTGCGGTCCAACTTACCCCTAAACCATCTCAATTGGGTTCAGGTCCGGTGACTGTGGAGGCCAGGTCATCTGGCGCAGCACCCCATCACTCTCCTTCTTGGTCAAATAGCCCTTGATGCCTTCAGTGTGACTCTACAATGTTCATAGTCATGAAAATGAAGACAACTCTTTGAATGAGAAGGTGTGTACAAACTTTTGGTCTGTACTGTATACATATAAAAACACACACACACACACACACACACACACACACACACACACACACACACACACACACACACACGGTATATTAAATGTAATTTATAAATAAAAAAAAGAAAATGCTTCTTGTCCGATGCCTGATTATGCCTGATTCACCCACTCTAAAACTCACAGTGGATCCTAACAGTGAGGTCACAGATTTTCATTCATCTCGCAGTCATCCCAGTTTTTCAGCAACTATCAAGGGCACATTGTATCTATTCATGTTTTGGGGGAAAAAAAAGTTTTTCATGTTTTGGGGGAAAAACAGTTTTTCCTTTTAGACTTAAATCTCTTTGACTTTAAGATTCAGTGTTTGCTATTATAATACAGTTCATTTCAGTCCACTAAATTAATTGAAGTAGCAGCATTTAAACGTTAAAAAATTATTACATATATGGTCATGTTGGGTCTAAAACATGACATTACATGTTTAAAGAAATGTTGTTTTAAAGCAATATCACAATCACAATCACAATATATATATACAGTGCCCTCCACAATTATTGGCACCCCCCTGTTTAAGATGTGGTCGTGGACTTCAAAAAATTCTCCTTTTTTTTAAACAACATATAACCCAAATGCAAAAAAAAAGAGAAAAATCCAACCTTTTATTTAAGTTAATTACTTTGGTGGTAAAAAAAATCACACATTTAGAAAAAAGAAAAAAAAAAACTTGAAATCATGTGTGCCACAATTATTGGCACCCCTAACAATTCCTCTGAAAAAATTTATTTATTATTTTTTTTAAATATATTTTTCTCTAGTTGCTAAGTTTGGTCAGGGTATCTAGGGACTTTTAATTAATAATTCATGATTTCCTGTTTCCCTGGGGTATAAATATGACGTGACACAGAGGCCTAATCCTCTTACCCATTTGTCAACATGGCAAAGACAAAAGAACACACCATTCAAGTAAGGCAGATGTGTGTCGACCTTCATAAGTCAGGCAATGGCTACAAGAAAATAGCCACTCGCCTTAACTTGCCGGTATCTACAGTCAGAGGAATCATTAAGAAGTTTAAAACAACTGGAACAGTGACAAACAAGGCTGGAAGAGCTCCCAAGTTTATCTTGCCACAACCCACAGTGAGGAGGATGGTAAGAGAAGTAAAACAATTTCCCAAGCTCACCATCACAGAATTGCATCAAAGAGTGGCATCTGGGGGTCACAGAGTCTCCAAAACAAGCATCTGACGCTCTCTACATGCCAACAAGCTGTTTGGGAGGCATGCAAGGAAAAAGCCTTTTCTCACTAACACTCACAAACGTAAACGTCTGGAGTTTGCTAAGCGGTACTGGGACTTCAACTGGGATTGTGTGCTTTGGTCAGATAAGACTAAGATTGAGCTTTTGGGCAACAAACACATTAAGTGGGTCTGGCGTAAAACAAAAGATGAGTATGCCGAAAAGCACCTCATGCCCACCGTGAAGTATGGTGGAGGATCTGTGATGCTGTGGGCCTGTTTCTCTTCCAAAGGCCCTGGGAACCTTGTTAGGGTGCATGGCATTATGAACGCTTTGACGTACCAGGATATTTTAAATAAAAACCTGACGGCCATTGCCAGAAAGCTGAAGATGGGTCGTCATTGGGTCTTTCAGCAGGATAATGATCCAAAACATGTGGCAAAATCTTCACAAAAGTGGTTCAGCAGTCACAAACTCAAGGTCCTTCCATGGCCATCTCAGTCCCCAGACTTCAACCCAATCGAAAACCTGTGGGCGAGCTAAATAGAAGAGTGCATAAGAGAGGACCCAGTACTCTGGATGATCTAGAAAGATTGTGCAAAGAAGAATGGTCAAAAATCCCTCTCTCTGTGTTCTCCAATCTTGTGAAATGTTATAGGAGAAGATTAAGTACTGTCTTCTTGGCAAGATGTGTCTGTGTGGTGTGTGTGTGTGTGTGTGTGTGTGTGTGTGTGTGTGTGTGTGTGTGTGTGTGTGTGTGTGTGTTTGTGTGTCAGTATGTCTTTTGGGTTATGTTCATCATGGTTCATCAGCTGCCCATTTTTCTTAAGAAATTCCTTAGTAACTTTGTTTTTCCATCTTATGTCCCTTTTACAGCTGCCCTGATTTCCGGCTTTTTTGGTATCGTTTTGCACTTCCGTCTTGACATAGACAATTGAATTATTATTTAAACAGTCTTTAATCATCCAGGTAACAACATACCATTAAAAAAATACTGGGTCATTCGTGTATATTATATGTATGTGTATAATATGTGAAAAAAATGATCCCTCTCACTTATATTTTAACTATCTTTCGAACTGTGTATCATCTTCGTTGACTTTTCCTAAACAAATGATTGCTTTCTTTTACATGGTTTTTCTGATTATCCTGAATGTTCTCATATGACATGGTCATGAATTTTTCTCAGTCAAATTATTTATTCATATTTTTTAATTTAAACTTCCCTATGAGACTTTTAACAATCAGATCTCAGGGCAAACTTTGTTTCAATCTCATTAGCCCAGTCAGGTTATGGTCAATCTAATGGTAATGAGACTCTTTTTATATTAACTCTTTACATGTTGCAAAAAAACATTTTAAAATCTGTCTTTCATTGGCCTCAATGATCAGAAACATGAGTTCTCTAAGTACTGTTACCAAGACAATGGCTTCTGACCTACATCCATATCAGTATTTTGCTATTACCACAGCTCCTCACATATGTGTTTTACAATTCAGATATAAACCATACTAAAGAAGCAGGACACACTTTTGTTCTTAAATATTAAAAGACACTTAATAAACTCCACAAATCCTGGGATGTGATAAAATCCTCTTAAGGAGGGGTTTTAACATTCAAAGTTATTTGAAATAAACTTGATTTCAGGATTATAAGTTCAATTCCACGTAACAACAAATTGCCTCTCCTGGTCCTCTGTGTAAGGCTCAAATGCTCAGCTGTGTAACTGAGTTACCTGTATGTTGCTATGGATAAATATATTGCAATAATGGTAACAAAGAGACTTGAGAGTGACACAAGATTTTATTTATGCCTTAGACAGATCTCATAGCAGTATGCTTACTAATTATTAATTGGGTAAATTAAGCAGGTTGGAGTGGCAATTCTGTTATTTAGGTGAAACACACAGTAGCACCAACCAACCAACAAACATATCATAACAACATAAAACACACAACCTCTTAAAATGTTTGTAGATTGGAACAGATCCTGAATTATCAAAGAAAAACGATTAAACTGCGAATGAACATCAATACAAATATTGACTCTCTCACTAAGATTTCTAGTGTATTTTTTTTCGGTCATGACATCCTTGTGCTTATTATAAATAGGGCAGTTTCATGAAAGTGGTAAAACACTACATTTTCAGTTTCAACCTCAACACATACAGCATCACAATGGTCTTGCTTTTGGTCACTTTGCTCACCTGTAAGTTTCTTTCCAACTTTTTCATAGATAATAATACCTCTAATATAATACCTTTAAAATGCATCAGGGGTAACAGTGACAAGGTGTGAAGGGTAAACTGAATGTTCTTGTAATAGTAAAGTATTTGCATTTTGCCTCACAGTTTTGATTGCAGCACCGGACCTGCGTGTTTCTGGAAGTAATGTTTGAATTCATGAAAACATTAATAGTGAATTTTAGTAAATGTCAAATATTTCAGGCTTAAACATCTGTTTGAATAATGTATTCTTTCAGAGACTGTAATTACCTGCGATGGTCATGTCCAGCACCTGTCTTGTGGTAAGCATCATTGTTCTACATTTAAGCTTATTACTAAACTTTGCAACATTGTGATATTTTCAGTATATCTCCAAGTCATATTTAAACCTGTGACCTAAACTTTTTATACAGCTTACTCCATAAAGAGTTTAGGTCACAGGTTTAAATATGCCTGAACTAAAAATATATTTACACATATATACTGTTGCTAAATTATATGCTAATACATTTCGATGTCTCAAGCCACTGGAGTGATACAGGTGACGTCTACTGTATTCGGTCGTACAAGCCGCCAATTCTGTACTGTGAATCGTCCTGCTTCTCAATTTGCTAGAACTAATTGTGCCTTGAGGACTTCTGCAATTGCCAGCAGGTATAGTGTTTATTAGCTTATAATAAACATCCTAGATTTACCCATAGTGCCAACACTATTCTGGTAAACAGCAATTTGGCAGCAATTTCAATTGTTGTTATATTTAATAATATTCCTGAAATGCAAAAAAAAAGGCATACATAGCATGTATTGTTAAAACCTTTAATAGATTTATATTTGGCTATTTTGTGCTTGATTGTTTTATTTGCTAAGGATCTGCATTAATGTTGAAAAGCTTTAAACAGTTGATGAATTGGATAAAACATAATCTACAGTATATCATGCTTATTTTACCTTCCTATTTAAGAAGACTATAAATGTGATTAATATGTCAAATCAAAACAAGGAGTAAACAAGTAAATAGTGGCCCAAGTGGTTTTAGGAATTTTTCGTTTTTCCAGCTTCTAACCTCTTTTCCAGCTTTATGATTTCCGGCTCTTAGGTATCTTAGGAGTGTGTGCATGTATATTGACATAATATATTTATGTGTAGTATAAATATAATTGGAGTAATTGTGCTTGTTTATCCCAAACAGATGCAATGGACGAAGAAATTGTGAGGTAAAGACTGATTTACTTGGCAGCCCTGACCCATGCTATGGAATTTACAAGTACTATCAAACCACTTACAACTGCATCACTGGCCGTAAGTAATGTTCACTTAAAACACACTGATTTTGATTCAATACTGATACACTCACAGTAAACAACACACTGCAAATCTCTGCTGCAGTTTATGTTTAAACATTACATGGGTAAAGAATATGTCTTTTTTTTCTAGGAGAGGTTGTGATCTGTGAGCAGGGCTACAGAACACTGAGTTGTGGTAAGAACACTTGATCTTTGTCGTTAAGCTGCTGAGTGTGATTACAGCAGGTTAAACTGTGTCTCTGTGCAGGTAATAATATGATTCAGATCATAAATGCGAACTACGGACGTTCTGATTCAAAAACCTGCTCCAATGGACTTCCTGCTCATTTGACCCAGAATACCAACTGTTATGCCCCAAAAACCTATTCAATTGTAGCCTCAAAGTAAGTTGTTTTTTAACTTGGAAGATGATAAACAAACTTGGTGATCATTGGTCATAAATGCAATGTAAACATATGATGGTTATTTCATGTCATTTCAGTTGTAATGGACGGAGAAGTTGCCAAGTGGAAGCTTCTTACAAAATCTTCACAGATCCTTGTTTTGGAATTTCTAAATACCTTACTGTGTCCTACAGATGCATTCCAGTACAAAGTAAGTAGTTTGCTCTTTCAAGCAATTATTTTTTGGGAGGGAAACAAAAAATATCCAAAACATCCATTTCAATAATGAATAAAAGAAGATTGAGGCAGAATAAGAATACGTTAGAATAGTCTTGGAGAAATTCAATCTCCTCTTCAGGACTGAAATGCTGCTCATTTGTGTTGAGATCTGGTGGCCATTCTAAGCTTTGATGAAAAGATGAATTTCTTTCTTTTGTTGACGATGTATTTTATATTTAAAGCATATGGTGATAGCTCATAATGGTGGATCAGTGGTGGGGATTTGAACTCACAACCTACTTACCAGGCATTCAACATTTCAACCACTGCACTACCACTGCTCAGGTTTTTTGTGCTATTTCATTATTAAGTAAATTGTCAGACATTTCGTTTCTGTACAGTTCTGAATTGATTATGCTGCTACCATCATAAATGACATCATCAATAAAGATTAGTGATCTCATTCCAGAGACAGTAAAGCAAGCCCAAGTCATGACCCTACTGTAGCTCCAATGTGCTCAGCCAGTAATCTGGTGTATTTTAGATCACATTAACATTTCCATCAGTTTCAAAAAAGTTTAATTTTCGTTCCAGAAAACTTCTGGCTCATTTCTGTAATTTTGGACCACTGATTCTTGATGCTGACTGTTGTTTTGTTTTTGTTTTTCACAGCTTTAAAGTCTGCAAAGAATAAAAGTTATAGTATGAATATATATTAGACTTCATTATAATACAGAATATGCAAATATACAATTAAGGAATTCTTTACAGAGCATTGCAGCTTCATTTCTGAGATATATATATGTATAGGCTTCATAAACAAACAAAATGGATAAGATCATTGATTCAGTACAATTCAGTTTTATTTGCATAGCACTTTTTTACAATGGACATCGTCCCGAAGCAGCATTACAGAGATAAACAAGTTGTAAAATTTAAAATGAATCTTTCTTACAGGGTTGAGTGTGACCTGTGAAGGCCGCAATGCTGTGCTGACATGTGGTTTGTGCTCATTTTCATATTTATACATTGTACAAGAATGCATATTAAATGCTACCTATATTAGAACAAAGATTTAAAGACTATAAATGCAAGCATTAATTTGATTTACCTCGGTGTAAATATTCTTATAGGTGCTCGTCGTATAAGGATCGTAAGTGCTAACTACGGCCGAACCGACCCCTTAACATGTACTGCTGGAAAACGTCATATAAGACACTATAACAGAAATTGCTACGCACGTAACACACTCAAAAAGATTGTCGCTAGGTAACTGTGATCTTATTGAACTGTGATTTTTATCATTACCACACATGACCATAATAATTAATATACTGTTATGTATGGGGATGAATAAAAAAACTTTTGTTGGGGTTTGTTTGTAGATGTGGAGGACAGAACACGTGTGTGGTGCCTGCTACAAATCGTGTCTTCTCTGACCCCTGCTTTGGCACCTATAAGTACCTCAGAGTTGTGTACTACTGTGTCTAACTGTAAGTTATAATCTCTCTCTTTTTAATTCTGAGCCACACAGCAGCCTCACAGCTTCACAACAACCTCAGAAAAAAGATTGGTGCAGGTTTCATTTATATGTTAAACATAGGTGATAACAGGAACCAAATTCTACATATAAAATGTACAACGTCATTTATTTTATAAGTAGAAAGTGGACGAGTTGATGATTTACATTTGCTTATAAATAATGGAGCAGCAGAATACAACAATACATTAAGGTTTAGCAAAGTGTTTGAGCGTGTTTTGTCCAAAAAACACAATTTATTTAAAATCACAAAGACAGTTTTTCTGCATACTGATGTTTAATGTAAACATGAAGCTGATTGTTCACATGAAGTGAACATGCTGAAGCATCTGCATGTTTTTATCCACTCTCCCGCTGTGTGCCATTGGCGGTGTTTTAGCACAGCCAAAAGATTTCATTATCAAAGTCTGTGGTACAAAAGGAATGAATAGATACATTCTTTCAATTCACCCTGTCTTTCATCAAAACACACCCTGTCAATTTTTGCTTTTCATATTGAACAAAAAAGTGGGATCCCTAGTCACTATAAAGAATATAAAGGCAAAAGTAGACATATAAGTAAATAAAGAGATGCAGATAAAATCAAAATGCAGAAAATGTTTCATGTAATTAAATATGTAATTAATGGCAAAATATACAGTCAAATATACTTGTATAAAATATTATAAAAGAAAGTTTTTTAAAATGGTCATTTAGCTTTGATATAATTACTATACATTTCAATAACATTCAACAGATTCGACATTACATACAGGAATTATCCCAAGTACAGTACATACAATATATAAAAAATATTTTATTTGCATTACTAATCCAATTCTTTTTCCTGTTCCAGCTTTCTCACCCAGTGGAAATTCTTCAGTCTGAATAAATCAGACCAACTTTTACATATTCCCTGATGTAGACATTCGATGCAGGAGCAGTGGTTTTGGTGCATATAACATTTGAATGTTATTAATTGCTGTAATGATTTTATTTCTGAAACCTAACTATTTCCATTTACATGTAATAGCTTCATTTTAAACAACTTTACTGATGATGCAATAAACTGTTCTCTAAATGCAAGCATAACAAGAATGAGGTTATACGTTTTTTTGTGGGCAGAACTGATGAAGAGATATTCACATTCAGACAGTTTTTATAATCCAAAGCAGTTTTCTGTGTTTTTAAGTCTAATAAACATTTCAAACCAGTGGTGGACGAAGTACACAAAACATGTACAGGAGTTAAAGTAGATACATTTGTAAAATATGACTCTAGTATAAGTAAAAGTGTCCCTTTTAACTTTCACTTGAGGTAAATTACAAACGCATTTGTTTTTCATGTTTGTAAGTATCCAAAGGGCTATGGTTTATTATGGCTATAATCTTCCTTTTATTATTTTTGTCACAAGACTCTTTGCTTAATCAACTCAGCAAATGTATGTGAAAAGACACTAATGTTATTCTTGGCACATCAATCGATTAATAGAATGTATAGAATAGAATAGAATAGAATAGAATATTAATGAGGCAAACACTGATTGATGGCTATTAAAATGATCATGTGCCCAAAACCTTTTCTTTTTTTTTAAAATGAGGCCATAGGGGTTCTGGCATGTTTGAGTCAGGAGTTTCTTCCATCATTTATTCGTCTCTGCTTGCTGTTGAACTGATGCTGAACTGTATGTTGGTAATAAGTAGATACACCAAGTGGACATCAAAAAAAGTTTAAAACAGAGCACGAGCTCAACACTGATTCCTGGCTTGCTTCGTTTTTGACCAGTTATGTTTTTATCCACTTAAAAATAAAAAAGAAAAGACTTATTTCGTAAAATGTAGTTAAGCAAAAAAAAAAAAATTTACTTTGAAATGTAGTGAAGTTAAAGTAAAAGTCCCCTCAAATGGAAATACTTTAGTAAAGCACAGATATGCAAAAAAAAAACATGCTTAGGTACTCTGAATCACTGAATCACATGTTATGTTCTTGTGGGTATTTACAGATCATTAATACATTCAAAACAAATCATTAACTAAAAGGGGGGGGGGGGGGGTGTTTATTATTTTATAACTTTAAAGGGGGGGGGGGGTTGTATCATATTATGACACTTAACACTTTTCTGGATTTGAATAGCCACAGTTTCAAACGATAAAAGATTTCTGAAGATCGGGAGACCATGAGTCAGTGTAGAATCGAAGAGATTGTTTCTCCTCATCCATAATCGAAAATCTATGTTTTTATACTGATGTGGACATGCAGAAGACACTTGGGATCACGTGAAAAAAAAAAAACCAAAGACAAAAACATGGTGACAAAAAAATCAAGAAACAGAAAAGCAGACAAATGTTTACATGAGTGGACGAATGACAGAAACATAAGAAAATCCAGGTGGATTGATTCATAATGATCAAATCACTTATCACATAATAATCCCCCCTTTGGATGACCCTAAACGTGTCTGTAAAAGCAAACATCCGCAAACATTAGAGTGATAATGTCATATAAATGATAGATTGTTAGATACAGGCATTAGGCCTAACAGGACTCAACACAATTGTAGTTTCTGTGATATGAGTCTGTTTCAAGCTCCTAGAAACACACACCTGCATCACAGGTTCAGGGGTATGGTCTGGCTTGATATGTTGGTTATTTGGGGAACAAAGCATTTCCAAGAGCAGTGGCAAGTGATGAATGTATGTACACCGATCAGGCATGATATTATGACCACCTGCCAAATATTGTGTCGTCCTGACCCGCTGATGCATGGACTCCAATAGATCTCTGAAGGTGTGTTGTGGTGTCCGGCACCAAGATGTTAGCAGCAAGTCCTGAAAGTTGCGAGGTGGGGTCTCCATGAATCGGAAATGTTTGTTTAGTACATCCCACAGAAGTCAACACCTCAAACTTGTTGTGCTCCTCAAACCATTTATGCTTCGTAGCAGGGTGCATTATTCAGACAAGCAAGGTATAAGCAAGATTTAGACAGCTTTTTAAAGAGGCTAAAACATCCTGTGGAACCAAAATGTTTGGGGTTGCGTATCAGCCTAGGGAGTTGGTTCACTGACAGTTTCACCTAAGAACACAGACATGAATAAAAAAATAGTACAAAAACATCCTTTGAGAGCAACTTCTCCCAACCACATGGATTTGGAAAAAAAAAAACCTAATTAGTGCCCTTTTGGTGACCGAGTGCATGGTAATTTGTAAACTGGTTCATCTGTGCAGATTCAGTTATTGTTCTGTCATGTATGTTTAGATCTGCTGCATAAACTAGCGTATTGGTCTTCAACCTGGGGTAGGCGACCTCTAGCGGGTCCGCGGCGGTACTACAGATGGTCCGCTAACTTGTTCTTTTCTTATACTTATAAATATTTGTTTATAAAAAATAGTTTATGCATCAAAACAAACATATATTTTGCAATTAAAACAATTAATTAAGTTTTAATAGGTAACTTTAGTCAGGTGGACTATTGTACATTTACATGAACACCAGATTTTGGTTTCATAGAACCTTAATTTAATAATTATAATATTTTTAAAATATATTTTATTTTTGATGTTTTACCCATGTTTATATAATTATTTATTTATTTATTGATTGATTTATTTTTACGAAAAAATATTTTTGATTTAACATTAATTAGAGGATCTTATGCAGTACCGCCGATGGCTCCCTAGGGGTCGAGGACCCCCGGTTAAAGACCCTTGTTCTACATTAGTGGTCCCCAAATTCTTTAGGGCCACGGACCGGTTTAATGTCAGAAAATATTTTCACGGACCGGTCTTTAAGGTGTGGCGGATAAATACAACAAAATAAAATGGTATTTTCCAAATATAATAATAAACGTTAATCCACTGTGTTGTATTTTGTTCATTTTGCTCCCGGTGGTTTAAATTTAGCGGTAATGTATTATGAGTTAGAGGCCGAAGTAGCCCCTTTAAGAAGGTAGCAGATTTTGGTAAGACATGTGACCGAGGCATCATGACATGCCTCAAGAGTGAGTCATAGAATAAAGAGTCAGGAGTGAGTCATAGACAGATGTGGAGGAGAGAATCCAGTAATTTTCCAAAATAAAACATCATTCAGAATCAGATAATAAATCAAACGGAAATAATGTAAGTTATGTATACTTTCTGTACGGCCACGGACCTTTGCCGGTCCACAGCACGGGGGTTGGAGACCACTGTTCTACAGTACAGTATATAATAGTATTATTTTATCCCATAATTGTATTAAATTATCCTGTATTTAATTCATTGTATATCCAAGACTATCCTTATATCATCTGTATATACATTGTATATAATCTTTGTACAATTGTACATACATTTTACATTTCCCATGTTGTAAATTGTTACAAATATTGTGCCTAACACACATCTGTACTATATAAAGTTCTATCTATCTATCTATCTATCTATCTATCTATCTATCTATCTATCTATCTATCTATCTATCTATGTCAGGTTATGTGAACTTATTATCTTAACAGTATATATACACAAATATATGGATTTCAAACCAAGTGGCATTTATTTATAAAGAAAATATGTTTGATTGGCTGTAAATTTTTTTATTCCTGAAGTCACAGATTCTCATTTATCTCTCTGTCATACCAGTTCTTCAGCAACCCTCACGAACACAGGTTTATCTAATAAAGTTTTAGACAAAAATTTGTAATTTATTGATCTGAATCCATCAAGATTTAACTTTCTTTCAGCTTCTCCCATCAGGGGTCGCCACAGCAGATCATCCATATTCATGATCCTCACGTTTTTACACTGGATGCCCTTCCTAACACAAGCCTTCCCATTTATCCGGGCTTGGGACCAGCACTAAGAGCGGCTGTGGTTGGTTCCCTGACCGGGGATTGAACCTGGGCCACAGCGGTGAGAGCACCGCATCCTAACCACTAGACCACCTGGGGACCTGAATTCATTAAAATGCATTGTTCTTAATTATAATGCAGATTGGTCCATTCCAATAATTTGATTGAAGAAGCAGTTAAATTTAAAAAGCAAAAAACTAAATAAAGCAAAAATGCACCTACAAACCGAGAGTAGTGTGGTGTCGTTGACTCCACTCGCATGCACACTCTCTCACTTATCACATTAAGAATGATTTTGACAGACTCCAATCATCTCATCAATTTTCAGTGCATATAAAACTAAAGGAAATTTGCAAAATAAATATGTAATGTGTGTGTGTGTGTGTGTTTTTTGTTGTTGTTGTTTGGCAGTTCTGTGTTATTTATTTCATGGAATCCCACCCACCAGTCTGCTGGTCCAAATCCCCAAGTGTTTGATTCTTAATACCCTGTGTTGTTATCTGAATGATCCATCACTAGCAATATCTTTTCTGATAGTAGTTCATGAGTTAAATTTCCCATTCTTCTAAAGAAGCTCTCCAGGAACTGCAAATAATTTGGTTTCCCAGCATCTTTTGCATATTTTCCCTCTTTTTCAACAATGTCTATATGATTTTGTCTTTTATGTGCCATTTTGCCTTCTTGAGAATCAGTGAATGTTTGCACCTTTTGGGGTGTAATATGCAAAAGATGCAAGGAAATCAAATAAAGTTCAGGTCCTGGTGAATTTTTCTTAGGAAGTATTGACAGTTTAATTGTTCAGCACAAACAACTCATGAAACACTTTCACAAAGCATAAAAAGTTATTGATCATCAGGTAACAAAACACTATATTAAAAATCAAGTGTGTGAACTGGTTCGAACTGATATGACTGTCTTGTGGATTATATATAAACATATAGTGTGCTGTGTGAAATAGCTTATTCAAAAACATACTTGCTTAAAAAATTTTAATTTTATGTTTAACCCTTATTTTTTATTATTTTTATTTTGCAGATTTTTCTTATGAAAATCCTTCAAATATGTCAGTGAACAGAATCAATATGTGATTTATGTTTTACACACATGATTTGTAAATGTTTGTCCAGATTATTAGGTTTTGACATGGCTATTTATTTATTTATTTGTTTGTTCGTTTATTTATTTGTTAATCATAACTATCTGAAGTATGATTTCTAGTCTTACTCCTGACACACTGTAGTGCATCTACAATACAGTCTAAGAATCACAATTAAGCTATGATAAATCTAATGGTAATGAGACAAAAAAAAGATAAAAGAGTGCTTTTTTTAAAAACATTTTTGCAAACTTCTGCATGAATAGAGTTCTGAGTTCTCCAAGTTACCAGGACAATGGTTTCTGGCTTCAATCCATATGACAAATGGAGTTTTGTGTAGCAGTTTTTCTATTGACACAACTCCTCAAATGTGCCTTAAACAATTCAGCTGTAAACCAAAAAAAGAATGCTGGACACACTGTGGTTCATTACTATAACACACTTTTTTGTTTATATGAGCGCCACACCTGCAATTGCCGGGAATGATGATAACTGCTCTTAAATAAACCCTTAAAAGCATTTGTCTTATGCGTTCAAAGCTACTAGGAGCCTGCACTTTTTGGAGCTTTAATCTAAACCCCTGAGACACTAGTTGATGGGCAATAAATTATAATACTAACAAGTTACAGTCTAAGGGATTTTGCATTGTATCATTAAAGTCATTGGTGCTCTTGATTTATGCATGGTAAATAAAAAATAGACTAGCAAATTCTCCCACTTAGAAATCATGGAGGGTCTGAAATTGCCATTGTAGGTGCATGTCCACTGTGAGAGACATAATCTTAAAAAAAAAAATCCAGAAATCACAATGTATGATTTTTTAACTATTTATTTGTATGATACAGCTGCAAATAAGTATTTGAACACCTTAGAAAGTCAATGGTAATATTTGGTACAGTAGCCTTTGTTTGCAATTACAGAGGTCAAACGTTTCCTGTAGTTTTTCACCAGGATTGCACACACTGCAGGAGGGATTTTGGCCCACTCCTCCAGATCTTGTCTAGATCAGTCAGGTTTCTGGCCTGTCGCTGAGAAACAGTTTTTATTCAAAAGATTCTCTATTGGATTTAGGTCTGGAGACTGGCTAGGCCACATCAGAACCTTGATATGCTTCTTACAGAGCCACTCCTTGGTTATCCTGGCTGTGTGCTTCGGGTCATTGTCATGTTGGAAGACCCAGCCTCGACCCATCTTCAATGCTCTAACTGAGGGAAGGAGGTTGTTCCTCAAAATCTCGCAATACATGGCCCCGGTTATCCTCTCCTTAAAACAGTGCAGTTGCCCTGTCCCATGTGCAGAAAAACACCCCCAAAGCATGATGCTACCACCCCCATGCTTCACACTAGAGATGGTGTTCTTGGGATGGTACTCATCATTCTTCTTCCTCCAAACACGTTTAGTGGAATTATGACCCAAAGGTTCTATTTTGGTCTCATCTGACCACATGACTTTCTCCCATGACTCCTCTGGATCATCCAAATGGTCATTGGCAAACTTAAGACGTGCCTGGACATGGTTTAAGCAGGGGAACCTTCCGTGCCATGCATGATTTCAAACCATGGCGTCTTAGTGTATTGCCAACAGTAACCTTGGAAACGGTGGTCCCAGCTCTTTTCAGGTCATTCACTAGGTGTACAATTTGGTCTTTAGTGTCTTTGGACAGCTCTTTGGTCTTGGCCATGTTAGTAGTTGTATTCTTACTGATTGTATGGGGTGGACAGGTGTCTTTATGCAGCTAACA
>MU551627.1:3197937-3213069 GCA_024362625.1 Silurus asotus
AGGTCTTTGAGGGTCAGAATTCTAGCTGATAGACAGGTGTTCAAATACTTATTTGCAGCTGTATCATACAAATAAATAGTTTAAAAATAATTTATTGTGATTTTTTTTTTTTTTTTTTTTTTAGATTATGTCTCTCACAGTGGACATGCACCTACGATGACAATTTCAGACCCCTCCATGATTTCTAAGTGGGAGAACTTGCAAAATAGCAGAGTTTTTAAATACTTATTTTCCTCACTGTATGGAAAGTTTAATTGTTCAGGACATACAAGGGACTCATGAACACATATAAAAAAAAAAGGAAAAAAGTTATTGATCATCCTTGTAACAATACATTATATAAAAAATCAAGTGTATGTAAAATTTTGAACTGGTTTATTTGTGTATATTCTGTTATTGCTGTGTCTTGCGGACTGTATGTAAACATCTGCCATGTGCTTATTCAGAGTAGAACTGCAAAAAAATATAATGCAATTGTTTATTTTCTCATTTATGTATAAAATTTAAAAAAAAATTGCAGAATTTCTCTACACAACAAGTTCTACACAAAAACCCTGGGCCTCTAAAAACTTGTTGGAGTGAGGGCCATAAAGACAATGCAGTCTCTGAAGGACCACAAGAAATAAATCTGTCTGAAGGATCTGATATAATATTATCAAAGCCCTGTACACTCTTCCATGGCATTGTGTATAAATGGGAACGTGATAGCTCACTGTTTAAGATGCTGAAGTTTTGATTGAAAATTGATATATATGATACCAAATATAACAAATATACTGTGGGTTTTGCAGCAAAGAGAATTGAGGCTGAAAATGAATGCAATTCATTTGCTTTTTATTCACAGCTCACACTGATAGCACAGCGAAATGCCTGTCAGTTGGGCTGCTACTTGTTTAGTAAAATTAAAAAGGGGTGACATGGGGATCGTGAACGTAAATGGACACAAACCGTTCCGGCAGAACACAAGTCAGCATTAACAAGCACACAACAGATTTTTCTGTCAACATAAAACATACAACTTTGTAAAAAGGTTATACATTGGAACACGTCTTGAGTTATCAAAGAAAAACTTATTCTATTCATTTGCACTGCAAATAAGTAGCCAAACATTGACTCTTTCACCCATGATTTCTAGTGAAGTACTTTAGGTCATGACTTATGTCCTGGTGCTCATTATAAATAGGGTGATTTTAGTGGTTTACTGCACAGAAGTTTCAGCTTCAACCTCAGCATATTCAGCATCACAATGTTCCTCCTGAAGTTCGCTGTGCTCGCCCGTAAGTTTCTTTCAAACTTTTTTATAAAAATTATATCTGTAAAATGATATCCCTTGCAACAGGAAAAACAGTAAAGATGTAGTGGATTGAATCAATTTGTAATAGTAAAATATATGTGTTTTACTTCACAGTGCTTATTGCAGCACTCCACCTGACTTCTGCAGGTAATATTTGAATACATAAAATAACTAATATATTCAATGGCCTAACATGTGATAATGGTTTTATAGAGATAGAATGCCTGATTTGTGGTCAACTTGAAAGTTCTGCATTCTCAAACATATACTAATCCGTTGATATATATTACAAATATAACATTTCTTTATAGAAAACTTAACATTGCAATATTGTGTACCGTTTTACTGTTTGTGAAAAGACTGTTCGGTTGAGGTCAATAAGTTTGCATTCACAAGTTTGTCATTTATAATTCACATCGATCGTTCTGTTCAAAATTGACACCCCCTGGGTCTCAATGCAGTTGTAATGCATTGTAATATTGTCGTCTTCAGAATGAATTAATTTTTGCACATAAAGTTTTCATCTTTTTTTTAAGTATGGAGAGGATGTTACTGGAGACTGTTTCTAGTCTGTTTCTAGTCTTTTGGATTGATCATCCAAAATTCAACATAAAGTTTTGAGAATCAACCCTATGCACAATCTGTGTACTGTGGGAGAGCTTTTGGACTTTTGGGAAGAACAGCAGGTCAGCGGCAAGGTGCACAAATAACCAGCAAAGTTCTATACACACCTTGCATTTCTGCAGATTTCTTTAGAAATCTGTGCTTGAATTGAATTAATGCATAAAAATAAAATAGTGCTAAATATAGAACATATTTTTATCACAAGTCTTGGCTAATATACATGTTAGATTGTTTAATAAAGGAAAAGTTATATATAGCATCTAGAATACTGATTGTGTTTATGGTACAGTTGTAGCCATATTACGAGTGCAAATCAATTGCCTGTGGCTTATTGCAATACAAATGTATACCACAGCACATATAGCAGTACAACTTGTAATGTATTTGCTGAATTCTACAGCAAGTGCACAAAATGCTGGATGCCCTTACTAACGTAACCCTCTCCATTTATCCGGGCTTGGGGCCGGCACTAAGAGTGCGTGTTTTTTCCATACATATGACCTGATTGCTTGTATTTTTTTCTTACCTTTATCTAGAGGTGACTGTAATCTGTGAGAAGCACCAGAGGACACTGAGCTGTGGTAAGAACACTTTATCTTTATGTTTGGGCTGCTGAATATTATTACAGCACATTTAACTGTGTCTCTATGCAGGAATTGATGCTATTGAAATCATAAGTGCAAGCTATGGACGTACCGACAGTAGAACCTGTTCAGCTGGAGTCCCCTTTTGTTCAACCATGAACACCAACTGCCATGGCCCAAATGCACGCGCAACTGTGGCCGCACTGTAATTTTAAATTTTTCTCTTTTTTCTTAAAAAACATTATGCACAGACTTATTGGTGTTCATTGGTCAGAGATGGCATGCTAAAATCTTGCATTCATTTGTAGGTGTAATGGACGGAGGACTTGCACTCTTGAAGCTTCAGACAAATTCTTCATTGATCCTTGCACTGGGACTACTAAATACCTTACTGTATCTTACAAGTGCAAGCCAATTCTCAGTAAGTAACCTGCTCTCTGACAAGTTAAACAAGAAAGAACTGTAACACTTTTTGCCTTTCAATCTATGAATAAAAAATGTTTAAGCTCTAAACATTAGAGAATATAAAAGTAGGCTTGGGCCGGCTTTGAATGTGTTGGAATGGCAGGGCCATTGCTGATGTTTTTGCTACACACTGAAGACATTTGGGTTTACATTTTAAAAGATGAGCATAAGATAATGGATCAGAATTACCATTTCATTATATTTATATCTGCTCATTTCTGTTGAGCATAAAATAGTGGCAGATATTTAGAAGGTAAATTAAACTAAGTAAAACGCATATTTGGTTGCATCACTTACTAACTTACTCAACAATTTAACTCATCTTTTTATTTTTCTGCAGAGCGCAAAGTGTTCTGTGAAGGCAGCAGTGCTGTGCTGGCCTGTGGTCTGTGCTCCTTTTTATATTTATATATTAAAAGGATTGCTTTCTATACTTCCATACTCTAAACTATAAATGCATGTTGTCATTAGTAATGTTGTAATAAAGCGATGTGTGTCTTTGTGCTAAAACTCTTTTTGGCTTAGGAAATCGTCGTTTGAAGTTCCACAGCGCTAACTATGGCCGGCTCGATTCTACTACATGCGCTCACAGACGTAATCCCTGTGAAACTTTCAACAAAACCTGCCGTTCTCATGATTCATTAAGACGGATTACAGCTAGGTAACTGCGGTATTAATTATTAGTCATTATTCACATCTAAATATGACTTTTGCATATTCAGTGCCCTTATTTATTTCACCTACAGACACACATACAACTCTGTGTTGTTCAGATCTGTCACTCATGCTGCTCTTCTCTTCCTACTTAATTCTTTCTGCTGCTTACAAAAACACAAAACACATTATTCACAAACCGCTGCTTAATCACACCCCTGCTTAAAAAAATAACCATAACCATACTATACGGTATTTATGGAGACAATTAAAAAATTTTTTTGTTGCAGATGTGCAGGACACAACCACTGTGTGATTCCTGTTGCAAGCAGCTTCTTCTCTGACCCCTGCTTTGGCACCTATAAGTACCTCAAAGTTGCATACTACTGTGTCTAAGTGTGAGTTATTATTTGTTTTATTTATCTTAAATACTTATAAATGATATTATGTATTTTTTATATTTTAATCGCATTACATAATTGATCCTTTTACCTTGGTTTCTACTGCTATTGACAGATTAACATGAGGGACTCCAGTCTCCTAATGGAAACTCTTCAGTCTAAAGCAATCAGACCAAATTTCACATATTCTAACATGCAAACGTTAGAGTGCAGGAGTTCTGGTGTTGGATCACTTAACATTTGCCTGTTATGTAATCAAATGCTGTAATGATTTTCTTTCTGAAATGTGCATATTTGCATTTGCACGTAATCACTTCTTTCTACACTTCCACTACTCATGATTGTAAAATAAACTATCCAGCAAGCATGAAACCGATGAGAATTGTGTGTTTTTCTGCAGAGTTTATACAGTACACATAATCCAAAGCAGTAAAAATCCAAAATCCATTTTACACCATAATACAAATGTACTCTAACCACAAGGTGCAAAAACATATTCTATTGGGAAACAGTTCAAGGGTATATTTACAGGTAAAGTTGTAATTACAACAAAGGAATTTCAGTAAAAAAAAAAAAAAAAAAACATTAATTACATGCTATGTTTCTGGGCATTTATGAACAGTCAATGCAATAAAAAAAAATCTATAACTAAAGAGAAAATAATTTAGGGCAGTGTGGTCTTGAATGCAGTGCAGGGTTAAAACAAAAAACCTGCATGATGTACATTTTATATATCTTATATTCCCTCAATCTCTTTTTATTATTTAATTTCCAAATTGTTTCTATCCTTTTTATTTTTCTCATTTCTTATAGACCAATCTTAAATTGCATGTCACTGCATGCATGGATATATTCGTGACAAATACGTTTTGAATTTGTGTTTATCATAAACACAGTCTATTATTATATGAGCAGAGTAGCCGAGTAAAATGGAATGCATAAAAAGGGTGAACAGTTTATAATTATAACTAAGTCTATTAACATTTAGGTAACTAAATGATGAAAAATACCCAAAAAATATACAATCCCGTCTAAACCTATTGGAACTCAAGGTCAATGTATTTGTTTCTGTTGCAGACTGGCAACTTTTGAGATCAACAGATGAAAAAAGAGTATCTAAAATCTCTAAATACATATTCATCTTTGGCTCGCAAACCTAAAAGTCTACAGTAAAAAAATCTAGTAGTTTTCCACTTGGTCATTCCAATAATTTTGGAAACAACTGCATGGTAGTTATTATGTATGATATGTAGAGCTATAACTTATTTCTTGCAGTAGCATGATAGCAGAGGATTTACTTTTTTTCAAAAAAGTACTGTATATACATTATACTAATATAAATCTCTGCATATTAAATAGTAGGCCAAAGTAATGGTTGAGATTTCTCAGCCTACCTTATGCTCCTGCTCAATAATAATGCATTTAATGCACACAAAAAAATGTTTTATGCATCCATTCAGTCTTAAAATGATTGTGTATATACACAGTACAGTGTATTATATCATAGCATGATCTCAACTATAATTTTTTTTTCAGTAGTGCAGGTTGAATCTGCTTTATGTTCAATGACATTTTAGTCACTGGTGAATCATGCTGGTGTAAGAGAAACGCTAGCTTCAACATTCAAACAAACTGCTTGTCTCCTCCTTCATCCTCAGGGTCTACTGCTTGTCTTAAGTTATGTAGTAAGAGGTGGATATCAGGCTAAAATGACTTTTTCTAAAACTACTTAAGTGAAGATTACAGTAGGAAGTCATCAGGCACAATAATGTAAAGCTAATAATGAAAAGACTTTGTGAAGGCAAAATGTTTAAAGAATTCCTTTGAAACGTACTCAAAATCACATGCACATTTGTATAGCACTTTTAAGAGTGCTTTAACTTTTAATCAATATAGTGACGTGTGTATATTTAGATATGAATGAGACATCAGAGACAGTGGCAGGGAGAAAAAAATCAGAGACGCTCTGAGGAAGAAACCTTGAAAGTGTTTTTGACATTTATCAAAACACTCGTCCTAGAACATTAGATAAAATGAGATGGTTAAACATAGCAACATCACAAGTAAAAGTCATTATCCTAGGACCTTGAAGAGTAAGTTATTAAATAATTAAAATGACTAATATATTATGATTATAAAGTTTATTCCATATATATATGGAATATATATATATATATATATATGATGCATATACAGCAGTCAGGCATAACATTATAACCCCCTGCCTAATATTGTTTTGGTCCCTCTTTTGCTGATCCACCCATTTAGCCAGAATCAGAATTTGGCCCTGCTCAAACTAAAACCATTATCCTTGCTTATTTTTCCTGCTTCTAACAGATCAACTTTTAGCCTAATATATCCCTCCCATTAACAAGTGCCATGATGAAGAGATAATCATTGTTATTCATTTACCGGTCCTGATGATATAATGTCACAATATCATTCCTGGACAGTAAATAGCTGCTATTCCACGTGTGATAACTTCCTTTTGCCGCTTGTACATTGTAACATAATAAATAAATTAAACAGAATGAATTTTAGGTCCTGTTAAAACTTGAATGAAATCAAATCAAACAGATTGTTCTCATAATAAAGAGCCTGTAATAAAGAGAACTTCACATCTTGTCATTGCTCAATCAGTTTTTGGCTACTGCTGAAATGTGGGAAAGCGAAGCAACATTGTATTGCTTACACAACCATGCAGTGAATCTCTATTTATTTCTATTGTTTACAGGTGGCTAGTGACATCACAAAGAATTACAGAATTTAGTACTTGTTGCTAGCAGTGGTGAAGGAGAAAGATAGAGATTAACAGAAACTGCCAAGAAGCAATAACTATAATAATACTTTGAGCACTTAAATACTTTTGTACTTTTTTACTCAAATGAAAGTTTAAAGTGGGCAATTACTGGAGTAATATTTTACCTATTGTATATCTAACTCAAATACATGGTTTGTGAACTTTGTCCACAACTGGTTGTGGTAAGTGTTAAGAGGAAGTTAGGAAGTGTTTTTCACAATCTACTCATTTTGTACCAACTCTAGACACTAGTCTACATATGTATAGCTTTCACAGCCTACTCCTTTTACACCTAATCATGCTTATTAGCTAATGAAGTGGAAATGGATGTTGTCTGATACCTCCTCAGACACTCGTCTGATCAGGAAGTGAAGGTACTTGTACTGTGCTGAAGTTTTACAAAAAGAGAGACACTAAGTTTAAAAAAAAATAAGTATGCAGTATATGGTTCAAGATTGTAGCATACTAGTGACCGCTTAACATCAGAAAATACTATTAGTACCGTAAATGTACAAAAAAGCGGTGTGAAACCAGTTGAGGTTTGAAACAGTGTATTGTATGCATGCCTGTTTTTCTTGTTTTTGTTGTGTCTTGTAAGCTGTGTATCATGTGTTTATTTATTTAAATCAGATTCAGATTCAGAAGCACATTCCTTTGTGTGTGTGTGTGTGTGTGTGTGTGTGTGTGTGTGTGTGTGTGTGTGTGTGTGTGTGAGTGTGTGTTAAATGTTGTTACATTAAATTTCTGCTTTGACTCCTGCTTGTACTTGTGGTTTGTCTGCAAAACATATTTATTTATTAAACATAATATATTTATTTTATAAATAAAGAACATTCCCATCCACCAGTCCACTGGAATCTCTTATCTCATTTTCATTTGACCACATACTCAAGGTTTTAGTTTCTGATTTAATTCTGATCAGCACTGCAGAAGAAATAATTTTGAGGCAGTTTTATGTTGCACCTTAAACACAGATTCTTAAACCCAATCATGTTTTAGAATTATGCAATATATGAAGGGATGTATCTTCTTCTTCTTCTTTTGATTGCTCCCATTATGGGTCGCCACAACGGATCATCCGTCTTCATACTACCTCTGTCCTCTACATCTGCCTCTTTTAAGCCAACTACCTGCATGTCTTCCCTCACCACATACAAAAACCTCCTCCTTGGTCTTCCTCTTCTCCTCCTTCCTGGCAGCTTCATGCTCAGCATTCTTCTAGCGATATACCCCATGTCCCTCCTCTGCACATGTCCAAACCATCTCAATCCCCTGCCTCTCTCACTCTGTCCCCAAAGAGTCCTACATGCACTGTCCCTCTAATAAACTAATTTCTAATCCTGTCAATTTTCATATGTGATTTTAAATTAGTTTGAAACTTGGATGGTGTTTCTATCCGATTCATGCAAAGTATGACTTTTTACACCATTTTTAATGTTTTCACTGGAGCATATTACTTTATGCTCTTTATTGAAATTAATCAGACACAAAACTATAGCTTTACATCTCAATGGCCACTCAAAATTCTACTGTCTTTATTTAGCTTCACAACTCTTGGAAGAACACAGCGAATGTTTGAACATTTTAAATGCACAAA
This sequence comes from Silurus asotus, assembly GCA_024362625.1. NCBI lineage: Eukaryota > Metazoa > Chordata > Actinopteri > Siluriformes > Siluridae > Silurus > Silurus asotus. Next base: position 3,206,357 of record MU551627.1, read on the forward strand.
CAGCAAATGCAATACTAATTTTGGCAAAGTGAGAGGTATTTCTCGAAATATGTTGAAATCAACAATACTGCATGTCTTGGATTAATGCATAGATATGTGTGTAGGTACAACTGTTTGCAGGTCTCTCCCAACTTTAAAAGTAAAATATCTTGATGTGACTGGAGTTTAGTAAAGTCATTAAAGACTAATGCTTCACTGTTGCTGGCATACACTCATCATTGTACAGCTCTTCAGCCCTTTGGCAAAGAACTTAATATTTCAGATTTTGACTAAGATGAGTCCTGAGCACCTGCTGACATTTTTCTTGGCATAAAGTTGCATTACTTAGCCTTATTTCCACATCTGAGGTATGGCTTTTTGGCCATGTCTTCCATGAAGACACTTCTGGCCAAACTTCTCCAGACAGTACATGGGTTTACCTGGGTCCCAATATTTTCCTCCTGTTCTTTGCCGATCTTCTAGTTTCAAAGAGAAAAAAACATGATTCGTCTTTTATCTGCTGCATTAAGTTTCCTTGGTCTATGGCTCTCAACATTTTCCATTTAAAGTAGTATAAACTTGCCTTGAATAATTTTTTATGGGAGAGAACTTGCTGATGCAGTATAACTACTAAGTATAATTGGTGAATCATACACCTGACTCTGATCCAACAAAATCCCTGACTTTTTACAAGTGTAAAAGTGTACAAGTGTAAGAATTGAAAGAAGTGAATTATAATTATTTACAGCATTTTTTTACACCCGCCTAAAGCATCCGCTTTACATGTCTACATACTATCAAATAATTTTTATTTTATTGCTCACACACCCAACCATGCAGTGTGTTATACATCTGACTATTGACACAAAAACAGAATTGAAATAAAAACAGAATTTTCTTTGTGTTGCCTATAAGGAAGTTAGAAAGATTTCCAGTGTTGTAAGTATATACTTTGAAATCACAAGGTTTTAACATCCTACCCATTTTATATCTACTCTATACTGTACATTTCTATATATGTATACATTTCACAGCCAGCTAATTTTACACCCAAACATGCTTATTGGCTAATAAAGTAGAAATGCAGGTTGTCTGATGCCACCTCAGATACGTGTCTGATGAGGGAGTGAGGTAACCTATGCTGGGCCGAGACTATTACAAAAAAGTTAAAAAGTATGCACTATGTGGTTTAGGATTGTAGCATGATAGCCACATTATTATGAACTAAGTCACTATTCATTTACATCAAAACATCTGAGATATTTCTTCACAATGTCTATTCATCAGTGAGGCGTACACAAAGCTAAAACTGATTACATTTGCACATCAGGCTCTGAAGGGTGATGAAGCTGGCTTTTGTACAGAAAAGCCATGTAATTCAGAAATCCTCTCAATGTGTCCTTTTTCTCGTTATCTGTTTCTATGCACAATTCTCCTTCCATAAACACTATAAATGTCTCTTTACAATCAACAGCTTGTTTTTAAAATTGTTTACCTCAGGCTAAGATAATGTGAACAACTGCTAAAAAAGATCCCTGTGCATGGGCATATTCTGAACAAGTAAAAGAGTTTAGTAATTATTAATATACAGTAAATGTACTATTTATATTAGTCATAAATATTCATATCTGTTTATATCTGTGCTTCTATACAAAATGCATCAAAATCTTCTCATTAGTGAATTCACCCATTCTGTAATATATCACCATTACAATAATAAATACTAAAAATGTTTTGACTGTAATTTAGGTGTAACTTACTGGGTGTTCCTTGCGTGTATATATTTCATTTCAAAGAGATAAAACTGATCATTATTTTAATAAACACTTGGAAATCAGTCTCAGATGGATCATGTAACTGTTTGTGGTACAGGTAACTATTTCTGCTATTAAAAAAAGAAGCATTTTGTTAAGAAATGTCATATAAGAAGCATTATTTAGTTTCCTTCCTCATGTATTCTTAGGGATTATTTTCCTTACCCCATCACCACTGTCTTACTTATGTTTATAAAGTAATTCATACACTCATTTCTACAAGGCAGTAGAAGATATCCGTTCGAACATTTTTATTAAAAATATAAATGAAAAATATAAAAAACTTTAAATTAGAACCTTCAACGCAGCACATATTTATTCACTCCCTTTTTTACTTTTTAAACATTTTTTTTTATCGTTAAACATTTGTTTTACTGATGTGCCAAGTTTAAAATCACACATCTGGTAATAAAAAAACGTCCGCATGGAAACGTGTGCAAAAGTTCCGTTTGGTGTCCTAATGATTCACGAAATTTAAACACCATAATTAGATTAGATTAGATTAGATTCAACTTTATTGTCATTGTGCAAGGTACATGTATGGAGCCAATGTAATTGGCTTTCATTTTAAAATACTTTAAAACATTTACAAAAACATTTTGTCTTCATGCTTTATGTTGAGTATGGACCACTTAGAGAAGTCAACATCAACATCTGAAATATATAAATAATGAAAAATAATAAAAGATTTTAACATCTGGACATCATTACCATGTACAAGATGCATTACCGCATCAAGTATCTGGTGAAGGATTATGTTTTATTTCCCCATTCCGATCTGTTATTTCAAAGAGGACGCCTATAAATGGTTGGAATGCATTTTTTTATGAGGAAGTATGTAGTTATAATAGAACCTATTACATGCAACTTTGTATAAATTGACCAGTTCCTTTAGTGCAGCACTTGGATTTCAGTTCTGACTTGACACAAACAGCATCATGATGCTCACTCTACTTACCTGTAAGTTTCCTCTATGCAATGCTGCATAATATCCTATCCTGTTCTAAACTAAATCATACACTGAACATTAGAAATAATCAACATTTTTTGGGATGTACTGTGTGTTGTAATAAGCTGCATGTGTTTTACTTTACAGTGCTTATTGCAGCCCCTGGCTTGTTTGTTCATGGAGGTAATATATAAACAGATTAAACTTAAAATAATTGTGGGTTGTTGGAGAGCCTAAGCTAATACTTGAGACTTACTTGTATGTAAAATAAATATGTATATGTATTCTTTCAGAGAATATGATTACCTGCTACGGTAATGTCCAGCGCCTCACTTGTGGTAAGTTTAAATGTCTCAATTTTTCAATAGCATATAATAAGCTTATAATATATATGATAGCAAGGAAACTACACATTTCAGTACTGTAAACATTTGAAAAAGACAGGCTTTACAAGAGACAACACTAGAGACACTGGGGAGAAAATAAAACAAATAGCCATACTGGTTTGAGCTGGCCAAAAGGCTAAATTAACATAAATATCCATTCTTGTTGACCGCAATTTATGTGTTTGGTTTTTCTTATGTCTTCAGGCACTGGACTGGTAATGGTGAAGTCTACTGTATATGGACGTACAGACCGCACCACCTGTTCTACTGGTCTGCCGCTATCTCAGGTTTCTAATACAGACTGTACCTCAAAGATCTCCACTATTGCTGAAAGGTACTGTATTGTATGGGTCATAAAGCATGTCAAAATCAAGACCTGTGGGCCAAATCCAACCCTCAGATTCAATTGATTTTTTGGCCTGTGTGAACTTATATAGTGAAATAGTGAAACACCAAAGTGTGCACATGGTGTAGAATGTAAATTGTTGTTTCCCCTCTCTCCCTTAATAAAACAGATAATGCTGCATGCTGTGTAGCCAGTAATGGAAAATAAATCATTGTTTTTCCCTTTTACATCTGCACAATAAAAAGAAATTGTTTGTTAAATCATTCCTTTATCATAATTTTGTATGTATTGCAGACTTTTTCATATCAAATCTAGTTATAATATTGCAGTCTGTTATTTATTGCAAATTCAAAAATGCACAAACATAACCCTGATGACATCATTTGGTCTGTTTACCCCAAATAGATGTAATGGACTAAAAGATTGTGAGGTAAAGACGGACTTACTTGGCAACCCAGATCCATGTTTTGGAACCTACAAGTACTACAACACCACTTATGACTGCATCAATGGCCGTAAGTGTTCTACAGAGTTTGGGGGTGTTGGATTTGTGAAGACAAATGCTGAACAAGTATGTTTACATTTACATTTGCTGCATTTAGCAGACAAATCAGCATGTAAAAGTGCTTTGAGTCTTTGGCAATAAATAAATCTAGAGAAATATTACAGAATTTATATAAATATAACTCTTGAATTCTACAGAGCAAACTTGGAAAGTGCTAATTTAAGTGTTTCAGGAAGAGGTAGGTCTTCAACCCCGCTTAAAGATGTATGGACATCTAGGGGAAGTTCATTCCACCACCTTAGTGCCAGAACAGAGAAGAGCCTTGAAGAATACTTACCTCTCATTCTGAGAGAAGGTGGTACCAGTTGAAGTTCTCTTCTAACACAATGATCCTTACACTAGCTGGGCCAACCTACGGCAAGCTTTTGCTGCCATGTTAGGCAAAAGGTGATTTGCAGATGGTGATATATTTTATGACCTTTTGTTTATGTGCAGGAACATTGCACCTAACTCTAACCCTAACCCTAAACCTAACCCATAGCATTAATTTTCTCAGTGAAGTTGGACAAAAAATAAATGTATTTCCAAAGATTTGTGCACAGCTGATGTTCACACCAATGTATTAGCTGTTCCCATACTGTTGTCAAAAAAAGTAACAATTGTATTGCTCCTAATGGACCCAAACGTGTACCAGCAAGTGCTTCTCTTTATAAAGCGTAAATTAAAGTGTAAGAATTTGGGTGCCCAGCACAGAAACCTGAGTTCAACCCAAGTTAACATTCTCTGGGATACACTAGAATGCTGGCTGCACCCCAGATCTTTTCCCCTAAGTTAAATGCCTGCCATTCTCAATGCCCCCTGTGCCTGAATGATCACATATCCACAGATCAACACTCCAAAATCAATGTCAATCCTTCTAAGAAAAGAGGTTTGATGTCAGGTATCTAAACTAATTTGCCCACAGTGTATGTGTAAGTACATAACAGTTGATTATCAGTATGCTTTCATTTCTTTCTGTTTTCTTTATCTAGAAAACACGGTGATCTGTGAGCAAGGCTACAGCACATTGGACTGTGGTAAACTATCTACTTCCTTATAGTTGGGCTGCTGTCGGGCTATCTCCTTATGGTTGGGTTGAGTCACCCTTATTGTTGCTGTTGAGTTAAAGCAGATTTATTTGTTTCTCCGTGCAGGAGGTGGTTTAATTCAGATTATAAATGCAAACTTTGGGCGTGCCAATTCAGTTACCTGCGTAAATGGACTCCCCAATGGTTTGATCCAGAACACCAACTGTTATGCTTCAAAAACATTCACAACTGTGGCAGCAATGTAACTGTTCTGTTCATGTATTCTAATACATTTTTATATAGTGGATACATTTTTAAATTAACATGTTAACATTTTGCTTTCTTTCAAGGTGTAATGGAAAGAATAAATGTACTCTAGAAGCGTCGAACGCCATCTTTACAGATCCTTGCTATGGGACTTCTAAATACCTCACTGTATCTTACAAGTGCACTCCAACTATTTGTAAGTAATCTGCTCTCCCAAATATATCTCATGTTCCAATCTTGTAAAACATAAATTAACTAAAACACTTTTAGACAGCTGAGCAATGACTGAAAGTAAGATGAAGCAAATAATCAGATAATAATCAGAGACAATAAACTGAGCTGAGGTTCCCAATAATGGCTGATTCTTGTTTTGTTATGCTGTTATACATTTTTTAATATTGGTGTTGAAAATATGTAAAAAATATATAAATACTTTTATATTAAACTAATATAAAACTATCTTCACATAGTCTGTAAAAATCTGAATAGCCCAAACCAAATAATTAATTAATTAATTAATTAATTGCTTTTCTGCAGGGGAAATTGTGACTTGTGAAGGCAACACTGCTGTTCTGACATGTGGTTTGTGTTATTTTTTCCCTTTACTTTTTCTGACCCATTTCTTCTATTGTGCAACATATACAGTAATAGTATATATAAAACTTGCATGGATATACAGTATCTCACAAACGTCATTTCAGCAACCATTTTAGTAGATCTTCTCAAGAGACAATACTATAGAAATACAACTTGGATATATTTTGTAGTAGTCAGTGTTTACTGTTTAGTTTACTGTTCAATGTACAGATTTACTATCCTCCGAAAATACTCAACATACAGCCATTATTGTTAAAATAGCTGCCAACAAAAGTGAGTACAGCCTAAGTCATAACAGCTGTACGTTGTTTAACCATATAAATATATATACTGTATATACATTGTATTGCATGTTCTAAATGTTCTGATGAAAATTCAACTAATTCAACCTTGAGAAAATCTCTTGTGCTAAATTCTACATATTTTAGGGGACCGGCACTTAAAGATCATCAGTGCTAACTACGGCCGAACCGATTCCACCACATGTTCTACAGGACTTCCCATTCAAATCTCCAACACAAACTGCTACACAACTGATACACTCTATAAAGTTGCAGCTAGGTAACAGCAGCATTAACTAAAGTGTAATTTTCATATTATTACTATACATGACTGTATCAACGAACATACAATAGTGATATTTATGGGAACAATGTCAATGAAAATTTGTTGTGATGCAGATGTGATGGAAAGAGCAGCTGTGACGTACCTGCTACTAATGGGTTCTTCTCTGACCCCTGCGTTGGCACCTACAAGTACCTGAAAATGGTGTACTCCTGCGTCTAATTGTGAGCACCCCCCCC
>MU551627.1:3213099-3266380 GCA_024362625.1 Silurus asotus
ACACACACACACACACACACACACACACACACACACACACTTTCTCTCTCACATATGTACAGAATGAGCTCAACTACTACCACATAGAGCACATCACATACATAATATTCAGTATAGAAAAGTACACAAATAAAAGCCGAAGTCACAATCTGTATTTTAAACGCCAAGGTGTTTAAAGATAGTAGGAAGTAATGAGAAATACAATTTCATTATATTTATAATTTCTATAAATACCTTCAGGGTATTTTAGCTGTAATCTGAATGTCATTCAAATTAATATCATGTACAGTGCATACACATTGAAAGGCATTTTATTTGTTGTTTTCTAGGTTTTTACGGCTACTGACTGATTAACCCAGTGGATTAATTTAATCTTTTTTTTCCAGTATCCCCAATTCAGTCTATTAAGGAAAACCTGAATTTGCAACCCTGCAGATGATACAGTGCAGGAGTTTTGGTGTTGGTGTACTTATACTTGCATATTATATAATCATTGATTTTATTTCTGAATCTTACTTATCTGCTAATGATTATCCAATAAAGTATCCTCTAATTGCAACCATACCACGACTAAGAGATGTGTTAATTTATGTGCAGAGTTTATTGTACAGTGTGATTCCATGAAAAAGAGTCTAGGAAACATTTTGAACACAGTTTGTGAAATCTAAAAGCAGAAAAAAAAATCATTCAAGCAGTCATAGTTTAAAAATCAGCAAATTACGCATATTAGTTTAGTTTGGGGATTGATTGAATAAAAATATATTATTAAAAGAATTGTGGCCCCTTCTGCTTATCAAATGATCTTTGGTCTTATTAGAAGCCATTTGAAAACCCCCCATACATGTCCAGTGGTATTTGGATAGGAGCAAGACCATCTAAAGTCATTTTGTTGTGTGAATTGTTCAATCGATGTGTGAATTCAGGTTATATAGCATTGATGCTGCTGGAGACTTACAGATGTGTCAACCGTTTACAGCCCTATTCAATCCTGCAACTCTCTTTTCACACTACACACTCTTCTGTGGTGCACTCGTTCATGACTACTACTGATTTCATGAACATTGCACCTGCATATTATGTGTTTATCCTGACAGGGTTTTTGTTATGGCTCTGTAGCCTTTTCTATTTAAGTCTTGTTTAATAATACTGTCCCTGAGAACTTTACCATCTATAAATTATTTTATTTTTTTTATTTTTAACACAGACACCCACCCACACATACAGACAAATAGGCGTTCAGATGTGTTTTTAGTTTAATCTGCTGATGCCCTTCTGTCAGTTAATGTCTTTGTGTGTTCTGATTAAGTCACGGTCAGGTGCAAATAAATAGATGTTGATAAAAGCCTTCATGCGGTTCCATTTTATATACATGTAAAATTAACTTTATACATAAATGTTCATTTCTAAAATGTATACATACATTTAGCAGATAACAATTATCACCTATTCGGTTGCGGAAAATATTCTTGTAGATTGCAGCTCAACAACACATTTTATCGATATATGCTGTTTGCATACACCTTCATTATATGTTAGTCTTTTCTGATCAGACTTCCACTAATATTTTTTGTTATTTAGGTTAAAATGTTCCTGTGCTGCTGTGACTCTTTTTACACTTATATAGATTTTTTTACACTTTTATATAAATCACAATATAAATCACAAAGAAATGAATAAAACAATTCACACTTTCTGTTTTGATTCCCTTGATGTTTTGCAGTTTGTTTATATTTGACATAAATGTTGGTGCCACTGTGTCTGTACTTTCTGAGCATCTTCTGATTAAGTCAAGGCTATATGCTAGATACCTTTACTTAAAAATGGTATAAATCCAGACTCAGTGTGCAAGACCAGTGAGCTTACCACAACGCTGCAAAAGGCAAGACATAGCTTAAATCAGGGTTAAGAACAATTAAGGAGATCCAGGAAGCTTCCAAAAAGCCAAATACCTGAAACCGAAAATCCATTCTAAATACTGACTGATGACACAAGAGAGAGATATTCTGTGATATCATAAATTGGTTTGGTAAGTTAAAATAATTGATATCTTTACCCGCAAAAGAACTCTAGAACAGTCTAATTTATGTCTTTTTACGATATTGATTATAATTTGAATTGAAATGTAAGAGTTATGCATCATTGGTGGTGTCCAGATTGTATATGTCCAAGTCAAGGAATGTTTTTTCTACCTTTTCATTATTAATAGTTTATTGGTTACTTTAAGCCCAACTCAATTCCTAGGGCATTGATAAATGATAAAAATCCTCCAGATGTATAAATTAAATAGTTAAAGTTAAGATGCATATATGATAAATAGGTAACTGTTTGTTAACAATTTTTTGCCACTCTTTTAATCCAAGTGAACTGATTATAAGCATAAGTTTTCAATTATATTCTTTATAATTAATTATATTTACTTTAGCATTATGCATTTCTAAATATAGCATATTCAATTATTTTATGTTTTCCGATTTACATTGCTGATCTTGGTAAAAAAAATATTTGATAAAATATTTGTTTAATGTTTAAAGACAAATATTACACTGGATTAAATTAATCAAATTTCAGTTAACAGCTCCGCCAACCTAAATATAATATGGTTTTGACAATAAAAGTCTAGATGGAAATACTAAATTAGACAAACTTAATAGCTCACAAAAATAGATATTTTACTATTATATTATATATTAAACAATTGTTGAAATTATTTGTTATTAATATTTATGTGGTTGTTCTAATTAATATTATAAAAAAACATATGAGGAACAGGTTAATAGCCATAAATACTTTTGATCAAAGCAACTAGAGCCTTATGACATATAATGATATATGTTCTCTATTCTATGCAATGGTGGCAAATTTTAATGTTTGCAGCAAACTGCATTTTAAAAAGATTGCCTTGTTTACAAAAATGCTGAACTTGTAAACTGACATAAATGTTTCAAAGGTTTTCGCTGAATGGTTGACAAAAAAAAAGCAGCTTAATTGCCCATAAAATCAGCATTTATTGAAACCATGCACTTTACCAAAGTAATTGTCTTAAAATGGTTCCTTATTATTTTGTATGTAGTTATAAATGCATACATCACACATCATTACAGATTCACTAGTCAAACAATTTAATTATATACAACAAATATAATATAAATATAATAGATTTGGAATAATAAAAAAAGTATACTGATAGGCCTAGACCATTTTGTTACATAAATGCAGATTAATCTTTCAAATAATGCAGATTAATCTTAAAAATTCTGACTCAATTTCTGAAAAGCATTTTCTAGCTGTAGTACACTGTATACTTAGGGGTTCCCATAATATTAAAAAGGTTTGACTAGGGGGCTCTTTCTGATTTGAACAACAAAATTGGAAAACCCTTGAAGTGTACTGAAGTTAGGACAACAGTCATTCACTGCAAACACTGCAACACCAATCCAAATTTTGAGGCTTTGTTAGATAAAATTGGTCTTGTTTGAACATAGATGTATTTTGAATTCTTTTCCTGCTATAAAAAGATCTAGTGGTGCACCACTTGAGGATCCAGTTCCAAATAAGAAAATGATGCTCATCCTGAAGCTCTCACTTCTCAGCTGTAAGTTTGATGTGAAATCTATGGGTTATATCTATAGGTTTTATATATATATATATATATATATATAGTTATACAGTTGTTATATAATTGTTGTTGCAGAGAAGTGCTTGATTTATATAATACAATATATGTTTAATGTATCTTTATATTGTAAAATTTCCCCTTAAAATAACATTACATGTACATTGTGTTTTGATTGACAGTGCTTATGGCAACTCCTGGCTTGCTTGTTTCAGGAGGTAATATTTTAATGCATGGTCAAACACATCATTTAAAATATTTTTTTAAAATGTAATCATTCAAAGAGAATCTAAGGGAGTATTTATATTTACCTGCTCAAAGATCTGTGTTAATGATCTGTCTCTTTCAGCTAATATGATTACCTGTTATGGTGATGTCCAGAAACTGCATTGTGGTAAGTTTAAATGTCCTACATTATTCAGAAAAATAGAATAAGTTATAAATGTATTATTATTATTATTATTATTATTATTATTATTATTATTATTATTATTATTAATAATATTATTATTGAAAACTAATCATTGCAAAACCATTTGTAAATCCTTCTATAATCATATTATTAATTACATTTTGCTAATGCATTATATACATATATGTGTTTTTAGAGAATAGACTAATAATAGTGAAGTCTTCTCTGTATGGCCGTACTGACAGTACCACCTGTAGTACTAATCGGCCCCCTGCTCAGGTCGCTGTTACTACATGTTCCTTGCCAATTACCACAATTGGTGATAGGTACTATTTCTTGTATTCTTTCCAACAGAATATACAGGCACTGCATGTTTTTTTCCATGTGTGATGAATTTAATAAAAGGGCGCTGTAAGTGAACCAACACTACAACCCTGATGAGAATATTTAGTTGTTTTTCTAATCCGAAACAGATGCAATGGACTACCAGACTGTGAGCTGAAGACAGATTTGCTTGGCAATACTGACCCATGTCAAGGAACTTACAAGTACTACAACACCAGTTTTGAATGCATTAATGGGAGTAAGTACTAGTATACTGAGTGAAGATGTGTTGGATATGTGAAATCATGGATAGAATTGGCACTTAGGGTGTTCACTAGTACCATAGTAATACTGATCTAAGAGTAACCTACTCACAGTATGCAAGCTGACCTGCAAAATAATGCACAATTTAAGATGTGCATTGAGACCCAAGTGTTTTCTAAGATGTTTTGTGAAAACTGTGTCATATCAGAACACAAATGATGCATTAATAGTGTGAAACTAGACAAATTGTCAAATATTTTAATTGCAACCCAATACTGACCCATATTGTTCGCCCAGTCTCACAGTATATACCAAATAATATTCAATTCTAATATTGGCAAGAAATGCTATGAATGATTACAGTGGTAAATCTTATTCTTATTCTCTTGCTTGTTCATGTTACATTCTTGAATATTTTCAAGTATTGGTTTCATTTTTTTGTGATTGTCTTTTCTAAATTGTCTTAAGTTAAGCACCTTTATTTTCTTTATTTTATTAACCTTTATAAACAAAAAAGTGTATTACTATAGAACACGTTGACTTAAATTAGCTAACAGTTTACATACTAACATCTTGCATATAGATTTTATTTGATATTAAATTCCAAAGGAAAATGTATTTTGTCTCTTTTCTCTAGATTATGCGGTGATCTGTGAGCATGGCTACAGCACACTGGACTGTGGTAGGAATTCTTTTTCTGTATGGTTGAGCTGATGAACGTTATATTATTTTGATTTACAGCAGGTTTGTTTGTGTCTCTGTGCAGGAAATGATGCTATTCTAATAGTTAATGCAAACTATGGGCGTGCCAGCTCTCAAATCTGTTCAAATGGATTACCCAATGGTTTGACCCAGAACACCAACTGTTATGCTGCCAACACACTCACAACTGTGGCTGGACTGTAACTTCTTTTTTTTTAATATCTTGCTTACTAGATTAAGTAACAGTTGGTAAAAATGGCCATGTTAACATCATAATTTTATTTAAAGGTGTAATGGAAAGAAGAGTTGCAATGTCGAGGCTTCAAACACCATCTTTTCAGATCCTTGTTCTGGTACTGTTAAATACCTCACTGTGTCCTACCTCTGCACAAGTGAGTAAAATGCTCTCCCTGACAATTCTTTCCTTTTTAACCTCTTTTTTATGATCTTGAATAAATAGCGATAAATTTTAAAGCTTTGTTAGACTTTTAAGATAACTAAACTAAAACAGGCACAGACCTTTTTTATAAAGCCTGATTGTGGATTACAGGTGCCAGTAAAAAAATATGAGGTGGTGTCTAGTCAACCAGCAAAGTTTTAGAAAGAAGAATAGCCTTAATTTGTCACATGCACATTATAGCAGAGCAAAATTCTTTCTTTGCATATCCTAGTTTAATTGGAAGCTGGGGTTTAGAGCGCAGGCTCAACCATGATACAGCACCCCTGGAGCAGAGAGGGTTTGCTCAAGGGCCCAAGAACGGCAGCTTGGCGATACCAGTGTATGAACCCCCGCCATTTCTGATCAGAAACCCAGCACCTTAACCAATGAGCTACCACTTAAACTTGAATTATTCATGTGCACAATTAAAATATAACAGGAGGCACAGCTGAACACACTGTCTATTTTTTTGCTGTACATTTACAGTAAAGTACTGCCAGCTGGGTTGCCTGTTACTTTATTTTGTAGTAATTTTTAAAATGACTTTACAAAATTAAATCAAAGCCATTTGACAGTTTGTAAAATATGCTACATGTTACTGTTTTATAAAATTACAGTACATTACTATTAGAAATGATCAGTATTTAAGGGTGATAGTGCAAGTATTTTGGACTAGAGGTTTGTATTCCAAACAGTTTTCTCTGACACTTCTGCTCAGGATAAATCAATTTGATATCTTCACTTTGAAGTGTTTGTTTTTCATTGATTACATTCATTTTGTGTGGTAATATTATTAACAGAGTGATGGTTTTTGGCTGATTAAATGTTTCCAGAGCACTTTCTACTGTTGTTTTTTTTTCTTGTCACTTAGTTAAATGCTTGATGAGGTAAGGGAATCAAGACTGCATTTACAGCAAACTAATTTGCAAAGCATATTGGTTAACAGACCATATGAAAGGCATTGCAGCCGTTGTTTCCGGTAAAATTTAACTGTTCTTTCACAAGGTTTGCTCGACATTCAGCCCCTTTATGCCCAAAAAATTAAGCCATTAACCAGCTGCTGTATTGAAAACCAGACACTGTTTCACAGACTTGCTTATTCAAAGTTAAATATCCTGATCTAGATCCAACCCTGCTATTTTCATTGTCACAAAAATTATATATTTTAATGAAGGAATTAAATCATATTATGTAAGTTATGTCTAATTACTACACAAACCAATTGTGTTTAAATAAGCAATGAATCTGTTTTCTGCAGAGGAAATTGTTGTTTGTGAAGGCGGATCTGCTTCAATCAACTGTGGTATGTACTCCTTTATTCTTTTCCCTATTAATTATCTTATATATCTATTACATTTTTAACACAACATTACACTTTACGTATTATTTAACAAAGCTTTAAAATGTCAATGCAAATAGAGTTTTATTCATTTGGAATCAGCACAGCTACTTTCTGACCACAGGAAATATTTCTCATAGTCTAATTTTCCTGTTGTCCTAAATTTGTTTCATTTTAGGCGCTCTGACTGTAAAAACTATTTGGGCAAACTACGGCCGGACCGATTCTACAGTATGTTCTACAGGAAGACCTGCCAGTCAACTCTCAAACACAAACTGCTACACGTCTGACACACTAAATAAAGTTGCTGCTGGGTAATGGAAGAATTTTTTCAAATGTGGCCTTTTTCAGCTTCCCACTTTCTTGTTATCAATGAGACACATGTATTGTTATTACCAGAATGTAAGTAAAAGCCTGTTGTTTTGCAGATGTGACCACCTTTCCACCTGCACGATCCCTGCGAACAATAATTTCTTTGGTGACCCATGCCCTAACACTTATAAGTACCTGAGGATTGTTTACGCCTGCGTCTGAGTGTGAGTTTTTTCCCTGTCCTATATTTAATAAATGAGACCCAGGTCATGCTGAGCACCCTTATTCAGATATACTTTTTTATATTAAATTCAAAGTGCAAATTTAAGTCACAGTAAAGTAGGAAAGGTATTTTATTATCATTATTTAATTGTTCTTTTTATTTCTATTGACAGATCGACTTGAGGATCCCCAACTTTCTCCTCAGTGGCCACCATTCAGCCTGAAAAGAAATCACTCTTACGTACAGAACCATGCAGATGATACAGTGCAGTTTTGGTGCTGGTGTACTTCACATTTGCATGCTATATAATTTTTTACAATTGCATTCACAAAATCAATGGCTGTAACGATTTTATCTCTGAAACATACTTATTTGCATTAACATATAATAATTTCTACATAGGCTAATCTACTTTACATATGATGAGCAATAAAACATCCTCTAAATGTAAGCATAATAAGAATGAGAGTTGTGTGTGTTTATGTGCGAAATCTTTAAATGTAGATATTCTGTAAAATCCCTAAAGATTGACTGAAGCAGGTGCAAAAAAGTGATCCCATAACAAAATACACATGAACAATTTTGTTAGACAAATAGATACACGGTATGTCTGCTTTTTTTTAAAAACAGTTAAACATGATATGTACTATTATTCAGATCAGATCGTGGGTTCTAATCTGAGCCTTTTGTATTATATTAGAATCTGTGTTCTTCATTTAGGAAAAACATTTTGTAGACCATAATTGAAAAATGAAAAAAGAGAGTCTAACAAACCTGTTTCAAAAAAACAATGCTCTTTTATACAAAGTGTGTTTTATTAAGATGTGGCCTGACAAGGTTGATGTCGATTAACACCTTTCCTGCACTGGGCCCTGTTCTCAATCTTAATTATCACCTTTGGAAAGCACCTTCTCACCCAGCATCAGTCCGTGACCTAACTAATGTTCTTGTGTCTAAATAAGCAAAATCAAAAAGCTTTCTCAGAATAGTGTTGGTTAATATTAGTCTCTCTGTCTCTTTTGCGCTGTCTCTCCCCACTTCTGTTTAAGTCTTACATTAATGACCACTGATTGTTCCAGAGGACACAAGCACAAACAAATCAAATAGCACAAGTGTCTTTTCCCCCTGAGTCTTCCATGTTCTCTGGCCAGTATATTGTTACAAACATCTATTCAAATCATAAAATATATAATATAATCAAGTGAAATGACTGATTATTTAAAAATGCAGCACCTTTAATGCTGTTACTATGCAAGTTAATTAAACATTACAACATTTATCACCAATAATAATAACTATACGACATTTGAAGGTGGAGACCTGAAAACAATTAAAGAAAAGGGTGAGAAAGAGGTGTAACCCAAATGGAGTAGAAAGATACGAATTGAGAGAATTTTAAATATCCCGTGTTTAATCCAGAGCCACATCTAATAGATTAAGCAGTTCATCAAATCAAAACATTGGATAAGCATCAGAGTTTTCCTTTTTTAAACTCCATACCAGAATGTTTGACACGTTAATCTTGAAAACCAAGACCATCAATTACATTTTATTTGTATAGTGTTTTTAACAATTATCACAAAGCAGCTTTACAGAAATAATAAAGAATATTTCATTACAAAAATCAATCACACACACAAAAACCATACATTTGTCTCTTTAAATTTATCTCTAGATATCTATACATAATGAGCAAGCCAGAGGCAATGATAATATAAGGAAGAAACCATTTTTCTGTAGAGCTCTGAAAATGACTGTGCACACACACATTCAACCTGATGGCACTTGAGAGGTTCTGCAAAGAATAATGGGAGAAACCGCCCAAAAACAGGTGTGCCAAGCTTGTAGCATCATACTCAAAAAGACTTGAGGCTGTAATTGGTTCCAACGGTGCTTCAACACAGTATTGAGCAAAGGCTCTAAATACTTATGCACATGTGATTTTTTTTTACCATTTTTTTTTTTGCTGTGAATTTTTTGCTTTTTTGGAACGTTGTGAATACTTGATGTACTGTATTTATTATATATAATATAATATAGTATATAACTAATATGCAGGTTATGTTTTTATTTATTTATTTTCCCACCATCGTTGAATTTGTATTTGTCTTTTGAATTGGTGTTCAATCTAGTTGAATCCAGTTTTGTCCAGTCCTCGCCAAATGTGGCACGTCATCTTCAGAGTATGTCAAAAGAAATAAAGGTTGCCTGTAATGGGTCAACGCATTTGAAAGCAAAGCTACTAAACAAGGTATGAGGTTGTATCTCAGCATTCATCTTGCACACAGACACAAAACTTGGTAGGCACCTTTAGGACCATGACCTGGGGATATGCAACACATTTTTATGCTGGCGCCATCTGTTGGTCAAACTGCCATTTTTGGTCAAACTACAATTTTTCTCCAGTGTTTAGCAGGTATAGCTCATCATATTGAGATCTTTTAAAAAGTTATTAAAGCAATATGAATATTCAGGACCATTCTCCTATAATTACTGATAAATTCATCAAATGGGAAGGTGGGCTCTGTCTTTGTGAGACATTTGCATATTTTTTTATAAGATCTTCAGGACCTTACCCTAATGTCCTCTGAAAGAGGGCTACCTACATTCAAAAACTGTGAAATGTACCATTATTCCTGAAAATTATATTCCAAGTTTAATAACTTAACATAAGATAAATTCACAGTTCTACATTTCTTGTTTCACATTCATATGTTCCCTAGGGTAAGTTAAATTGAATCCTCTCATCAGCACTGAATTTTAAGAGTTTGCCCATTTGAAATGAATTGAAACATGTTTTCTGCCTTAAAACGCTATGTTATATACTTTTCCCATAAGATTATACTATGTATAATTTGGATGTGCCGTAAAAAAAGTAAGACTGTCTCAGCAACATCCTTAGTGAAATTATAAATTACTTTGATGCCCTTTGCATTAAGTCATGCCTCTGTCGTGGTTTAGGAAACATCTGTAATGCGTGTGTGATTTTGGGTTCTTGGCCCCCTGAAATGCTGCTTAAAGCTCTAATTTTAACACTGACTGACAAAAAAGCAGAAACTATTGTGAAAAGTCAATGAAAATTAATCTTAATTGATACTTTAAAGTATGCATATTTTATTATGGAAGATTTAACCTGACACTAGTAAAGTAAATAATAATACTATAAACTAGCACACTTACATAGAGCATAAACCGGTGAGTTTGCACATGTGCATTGATCACGTGTTTCTATCATGTTTTTTTTGGGTACTCAGACAATTCAGTATATTTAGAGCAGTATCAGCATATATGAAGTATAAGTAAGCACAATGTACTTTGCTTTTAATTTCTAAAGGAATGATTTGTCAAGATTTGGTTAAGAAAATAGACATAGATGATCAAGCTGCCACTACTGGGCCCTTCAGCAAGGCCCTTAACACTCAAGTGCTCGTCTGTATAACTGACATAACTGTAAATTGCTCATATGTGAAATAATGTGTTTTTGCTGAAACCTTGTGCTTTGACATTTCTAGCCTGAACTTAGTTTGTTTCTTTTGCTTGGTATTTTAACTATGTTATTCAATTTGGTATATTTGAAATTGATTGGCCATTAAAAGGAGCAACATCCAGCGTAAAACATGTGCCAAATGGAACATAATGATCCGCTGTGGCGAGCCCTAATGGAAGAAGCCGAAAGAAAGTTACTGTATAACATACTATGTAGGTTTACTGGTCAGCACTACTGTGTTTTGCGTATATGTTCCACACTCTCTATTGTCTGCACTGGTTGCACACAATGCACTTTATGTGGTGAGGACACGTACATTAGTCCTTAGCACTGTGCTTTGTTATGTAGCTCTATGCTGTTTTTATGTAGTACCATTGTTCACTAAGTTCTGCGTCAGCTATGTAGGGTTGAAATGACAGTAAAAGTTTCTTGACTTCACTTGGAGTCTAAGTTTACTCAGGATTGGCATTACACAGTAAAAATTCAGAAAAGCATAAGAAATCGGCCTTTTGATTTAAAAACTTTTTTAAGTTTTGGCCGAAAACAGCAATAAAGCAAAGAAGGCTTATCAACCACGTGTTCGAGTCATGGCTGTTCACTCTAGAACGCAATATTCTGCATAGTGATAGCGACTTCCGCTGGATAGCGACTTCCGGGTCGCTTCCAGCACGTGCCTTTAAGTGGCGCTCACGAGCCTCAGTCGCTATGTTTCTGTGACGTTAGCGGGCCTGAAGGCGGAAGTGAAATATCAACAACCAGTCCGTCAGTGGGTTTTTTTTAGCACACAGACCAGAGTCGTGTACAGGTCTATTTTATTTTCGAAACAGGTGAGAGATATATATAGAAAATAAACTCTAGCTGCCATGTCTTTCTTGGGGAAAATCTTCGGGGCCGGTGGGAAAGGGGACAAAACCCCGACTGCTCAAGATGCGATCCAGAAACTCCGCGAGACGGAGCAGATGTTGTCGAAGAAGCAGGAATTTCTGGAAAAGAAGATTGAGACGGAACTGCTGACAGCGAAGAAGAACGGAACGAAGAACAAAAGAGGTACGAATTAAAGTCTAATTGAAGATGATTATTGGACCAAACACCTGATTTCGAGGCTGGAATTCATTCGTGTTGGATGTGAATAGTTTACACGTCGCGGTTGTTCAGTTCAAAACGTGTCAGCTGTCTAATAACCTGTACAGACTCTTCAGTCAGGGCCAGTCCCAGAGGAACGCTGAAGCTTCGCCATATTACTCAGCATTTCTGGATGATCGGGTGTTTGGGGGGGGAATTACAGTTGAAGGTTTGTTCGGGGAATTCCCAACCCCCCCCTTAAAAATGGAAAAAACACTGAATCATTTTTATTTTTATTCTAAGCACCACGTGATCCTTAATGACGTCTAGTCACGTTGTGTTTCATTAAGATGTTGGCCTGTTCTACACTCTATTAATCAGTTTCCTACATTCTTCCTACATTCTTCCTACATTCTTCCTACATTACCCACACTACTATTGATGGTGGTTTTCAGATCCCCACAGCTGATTGTGCTACACTTCAGGTTTACTTAGAGGGAACATACAGCAAACACTATTCCTTCAGTCTATCTGGCTGCCTCACCTGTCCCTCTAAACCCTCTGCTCTAACAGGTTTCAGTCGGTTTCATTATTCTTATCTTAACTATAGGTGGTTGAAGTCCCTGTGAAGTGCCTGGAAACACACCTAACAGGAAGTTAGGTAGAGGTGTATATATCAAATGACTTCCCAGTTTTAAATAGCGTTTAGATGACCTCACAGCCCGGGCTACAGGTAGTATCGGGGATGTCGGGGCAGGAGAGTTGAGATTCCACAAAGTGTTTGATTGGACCAAATATATGACGAGTTGCCGTGAATGATGTCATCGAAGCTGTTGAGCCATAATGGTGGTAGACTGTCCATTACACAGTACAGTTGTCACTATAACCAATAATAAGAGATTTATTCAATCACAAAACATGTTTGTGACTTGTTTATGTCCGTGTCACATTCTGGAGCGTCTGTTGCGTCTGTTGCTTTTGGATTTATTATGAATCGCGCCATTACAACGTCGCTGAAGAATGAGAAATGAAAAACAAAAAAGGTTTTTAGAAGCTCACAAGCAAAAGCTGAATATTATCCTGTGATTTCATGTTCTGTATCCTGTGGTTTTTTTCGAATCACCATTGTTAATGCCTTCCAGTGACGCTTGTGTGGCCGAATTATTCACAGGAATAATGAATACACAATGCCAATAAACAGCAACACAATCACTGAACTCATCAAAAATATGTTCGTATTTCCCTAAACCAACTGTAATTTGAAGTGTTTGGGGAAACAGTGCCACCCAGTATATCTGTAGATGTGTAAATTGAAGTGTTAATGGCGATGTTTAGGCAAATTGTATCTGAAACTTCGGTAATACAAACTGAATAATTTCTTTTGTGCAAATACCTAAATTAGCACTTACCAAGTTTGTAGAATTCGAGTTATATTTATATTGAGTTTGTAATCTTGCGTACCAGTGTAGATTTATTAATTACTAGAGATTTAAAGCACGTTTGTGCGTCGCTCTGGATAAGGGCGTCTGCTAAATGCCGCAAATGTAAATGTAAATGGATGTTCTCTGCTTTCCCAAGCTGCCCTCCAGGCCCTGAAGAGGAAGAAGCGCTATGAAAAGCAGCTGGCCCAGATTGACGGCACTCTGTCCACCATTGAATATCAACGAGAAGCTTTGGAGAACTCCAACACAAACACAGAAGTGCTCAAGAACATGGGATACGCCGCCAAAGCCATGAAGAATGCTCATCAGAACATGTGCGGGTTTTGTTGTTTTTTCAGCCATCTTTTTAATACCAGCCGGGCATTCTAACGCTGAGCTGAAGTAAACGTGCCCGTATTCTTTATCATTATACATTTTGTCTCGCTTGTGTGCTTTTTACAGGGATATAGACAAAGTGGACGAGCTCATGCAGGACATCACCGAACAGCAGGAGCTGGCACAGGAGATCTCGGATGCTATTTCGAAACCGGTCGGCTTTGGAGAAGAGTTTGACGAGGTACCTGGATTCCTCTACACACTAGGCTTTGGCTTTCAGATATTGAGCGTGCAGATCATGAAAGCGTGTGAATTCCCCAGTAAACTGGTTGCATAATAACGCAAATGGAATTTCAAACTACATTCCATTCAAATGATGCGTTGCTGAAATTAGAACAGTGTCTATAGTAGCAATCAGGGTAAGAGTTAGGCACATCCAATAACTGTATTATGCCGTCAATTTACTGTACTTGGAAGTGCATTAAGTTCAATGAAAAAAATCAATGATTAGCACCTGAAAATTAGCATTTAATAATTGAATAAAACTTCTTCAGGTATTCATTCAGTATATTTTCTTTTTTAGGATGAATTGCTTGCTGAACTGGAAGAGTTGGAACAGGAGGAACTGGACAATAACCTGCTGGAAATTAGTGGCCCAGAGAACGTCCCACTGCCCAGCGTGCCTTCAACATCATTACCCGCCCAACCAGGTCCCTTGATAGTGACCTTAACATACTCAGATTGATATCTATGCATATGTCTATACACGTATGAATTAAATCACCTACACATCTGCACCTTCATGGAGTTGTTGAATTCACCAATAATGTATAAAAAATATATATATACAGTGTCTTAAAAAGTGTGTCGCTTTTACAGCAGTGTAATACTCCTGGGGATGGAATTTACAGGTTGTTGCTGGGATCCTCCTCCACTCCTCCATAATGACATCACGAGCTGATGGATGTTAGACACATTGCACAAGTTTACACTGTTTGTTTTACATCCTAGTGTAGCCACAGAGGGTACAGGCTCACCCTTTGCTAACAGCTGATATTCTGTGTAAACTTTTGAGACTATTAAGTCAACAATGCCAAAACAGCCCATGTGGCACAAATGACCAGCTGTAACACTACAGTCATGTGGTATTAACCATCAACCCTTGACTTTGCTCTTTTTGTTGATTGGGAAAACGTGCAAAAAAAGAAAGCAATGGCTCATTCGAAATTATACTTTGTCAATCCAAAGACAGTTTTGATGTAGACATGTTTAATGTGAGTTGAAAAAAATATTAGTCTACGGCTCATATTCAGTCAGTGTAACAAAAAATGTATATTATTGAGGCATTACCACATTATATTAAAACAAACATCAAATCATTCCACTTTAAGTAGTTTCAGTAATTAAACACTAATTTCAACCAAACGGATTTATTGGGAATTCATATGGGAGTGAAACAAACCAGTGCAATGTGACTTTTCTAACCCAACTGTTCTTCTCTCTCCAGCCAAAATTAGAAAGGAGGAGGATGATGATGAAATGGAGGAGCTGAAAGCCTGGGCTATGTGAACCAAGACCAAACACCTGGACTGTCTGATCTCTCGCTGTGGTGGACTGATGTTCAGATTGACTTGAACACCTTGAGAGTTAACATTGCAAAAGCAATTGTCAAGAAAATTTTAGCTCCGATTAATGGCTTAGGCACAGAAACAAACAAACAAAAAAAACCTAGTCCATGGGGATGTAAAAGAGGGTATAAAAGCAAAACAATCAATTAGATAAAATTGTATTTGTGAAACTATTCTGCTAATGTCTGCTTATGGATTTTTTTTTTATATCATTATTATTATATTGTTGCTCAGTTTCCCTTTTGAATTGGAATGTAATCGTATAGATCCCACTTACAGACATCTACCTCTATCTGTTTATTAAAACATCTACAGCAAGTGGGATTTACGGTAGCCCATATCCGGTTTGGGAATGTATCATAGCTTTGTATTTTCATGGTGATGACCATGCTCGACATGACCATGCATATACAAGCGTCATATAGTTTGCATGCCTGAGTTTCCATTTTGAAGCATCTTCATTGACTGTTATTATACAGGGAATAGGTTTCAGTCTGATAATATACTACAGTTGGTCTCTTAGCGCTTTTGTTTTAGGAGTGTTATTTAAAAATTCAGGGTTGTTTTGGATCTTTTTTTTTTTTTTTTACATTTACTAAATGATAGAATCTTACCGCTAGACAAACAAAATAAACATTAATAATAATAATAATAATAAAAGGAAAACTCTATGCATCACAAGTAGTTACAACCCAAATTTCTTCATCGACGTTTTAACAAAGTGCTGTGTCTTGCCTGAAACTATCCTGCTGAAATCTCGAAGCACGTCAATCTGATCTATCACTATCCATTAGGGTTGAAGGGTTATAAAGTTGAACTTTAAAGCTATTTTTCTTTTCATTTGTTTGAAAAAATGATCCCTAGGACTACGTGGACTTACTCTATCTTTTGTAAAGAACTTGGGATGTTACAGCGAGGTGTGTCATGTGTAAATTTGTATGTTCAAGATTCTTCCGATGAGACTTTTATTTCAACGCTCATTAAACTGTTTGATTATTCGTGCTGGTGTTTTTTGTTTTGTTTGTTTATTTTTTTTTGTTTCGTGTTCTGGTTGGTGGGACGTCCTGCATTCGAGCAGGCCTGGGATTCGTTTTTTGCACTTTAAGCATATGAAAATGTACGTGCGCTGCTATGTGCCTTAATCATCGGCATGCTTATGCAACCGTGACATGACATATCCTCACATGACATATTCTAATGTGTGTAATACCAAACACCAAAGGGTGCAAGAAGCATGTTGCATTAAATAAATTTGTAGATATTTCAATTGTGTGGAATTTGTCCTAGAGTCCTTTAGTTTGGGTATGTGAAAATGTGCTTTAGATAAATGCTTACAAAAATA
The DNA here is from genome assembly GCA_024362625.1 of Silurus asotus. NCBI lineage: Eukaryota > Metazoa > Chordata > Actinopteri > Siluriformes > Siluridae > Silurus > Silurus asotus. The sequence continues at coordinate 3,230,004 of MU551627.1, forward strand.
AGTTATTATTATTATTATTATTAATTATTATTATTATTATTGATCTGTAATAAAGAGAACGATCATTGCCTTCTGGAATGTTAGACGTTACTACGTAAAAAATGTAACTTGGTCTTAGAAAGTAAAAAACAAGTAGCTCGACATGGCCGAGTTGGAAAAAAATCATCCACAAAGCTCAAAAACAGGCTTTGACGGTGATACCAGACCAGACCATTAACTAAACTACAAGCATTGGATTGAATCAGACCATAAGGGCGGTGCCCGGGAATCGTCGAAAAACATGTCGAAATAAAAAGGCGCCGGCGGGTGGGGGAGGAGCGTTATCCTTCCCACATTACGTGACGTCATTCTGGTTCGTCTGTGACGTCACTATCGTTCGTCGTTGTTGGTGCGCGTGCGCATTCAGGCACCATTTGCTGATGCAAGACGCTTGCGGTAAAGACATTCTGAGCAAATTAGCTGTGTATTGTTTTTAAAGCGCGTTCGGAGATACAAGGTTTATTTCAGCCAACATGTCAGAAGACGAGGTGAGTTGAAAATGTTGTGGGTTTTTTTTGTCTTCCTGTCGGGGTTTTTCAGTGCAACAGAAAAATGAACGTGTTCCACTATGACTTTGGGCCTTGTCAGGGAGCTCCGGCTAGCACGAGAGCTAACTCACAGCTCATGCACCAATGCGTTGATTAGCGGTAAGCTAGCAAATAGTGCTCGGTTTACCCGGGATTTTGTGTTTGATAAATAAGTATGTGGTTCTAAGATGGTATTTGGAGAGCTGACAGGATATGGTTTTGATTGAATCCCCCTCTTTCTTATGTAACACGTGTTTGAGAATTTTCCAATGAAGCCCCATAGAAGCTCATTTTCAATATGAAGCAACCTCGTTGTCTTGAATATAGCCATGGAAGGAGCATTAATTCTTCCCCTTTGCACTCGAACATTTCAAGTTGGGGGGGAAAAAAACTCTGAATGAAGCTACCCTAATCAGTGTGGCACCATACCCTTTATTCAAGTGCACCACATGTTCTCCAAACACCTACTATTCCCAGAGCAGAACCAGTACCCAGAGCTCTGATCAGTCTCATATCTATAACAACATATAACCACTGTATTCATGCTTAGACTGCATTTCTGACTGCATATAATCACGTTCATGCTCAGGAGGTTAAAGCTGGACTCGAATTCTTTTCTCAGATCTTATTTGATCCGACCACAACCAAGAAGAAGAAGAAGAAGAAGAAGCCCTTCATGCTTGATGAAGAAGGCGATGGACTCGCCGAGGAGACGCAGCAGGCTGAGCCTCGAGAGGCAGAGCCTGAGGTGGGAGAAGAGCGTGATTTTGAACCTGAGGAAGATGAAGGGAAGAAAAAAGGTACCCTTAATAAACCGCCTATAACCGGTTTAATACAACGGCCCCTTTTGTGTTAATGTAGTAAAAATGCAGTGTGAACATGCTTTAAACAGGTCATCTGTTCACATATAAATGTTCTTGGAATGAAGTATAAACCCTGTTGAAATAAAGTAGTCTTGGATAGCGTTGTTGTTTATTTAGTGGTTAACAGAACGATGGCACTTTTTTGTTTTGCTCCTCCACAGAGTCCACAGATGACTTGGACGATTTGAATTTCCTCAATCAGAAGAAAAAGAAAAAGAAGCCCAAGAAAGTGTTTGACAATGAAATCGAAGAAGGACTGAAGGTCTGAAACCATCGTGCATCAACAAACCTTTTTTTCTTTCTTTTGGTCTCGTGTTACTTGATTGTAGATTAAAAGGGGAGGATGCGCAGGAATGTAGTTACACTAGATACAATCTGTTGAAGAAATACTTCTGATTTATTGATCTGCTCGAACCAGGAGCTGAAGATTGAAAGTGAACAGCCTGAACCGGTGGATGATGATGACTTGGATCTAATGTTGCCAGCCAAGAAGAAGAAGGCCAAGAAGGTGGAGTTTGCAGAGGAAGGAGATATGGCTGTGAAGGATTACGGTAAACGATCATTTTGCTGATGTATATAATCTCCTGAACCTGTAGACATGCTGGAATAAAAAAAAAAGCATGCAGTAAATGTCATTTCTTATAATGAATAGTTTTTTCTTTAAATTTTCTTCGTCTCTTAACAGGTCTGGAGGACGATGAGAGTAGAAATGCTGATGGTATCACGTTTTCCTCTCAGACCGGCCCGGCTTGGGCAGATTCAGAGAGAGATTACACATACGACGAGGTAAGTACATATACACATTTTTCTTAGTTTGTGTGCTGTAATGTAGTCGGCTGATAGCGTCTGATGTTCCAATATGTGTTATGTGATTACATGGGCTGCTTGTGTTATGGGAACGTTATTCAAAAAAAGATAGGTGTTTCTACAGCATGATGCATTCTGATCCACTTTAGAATGGAAATAAAAAGCAGCTGTTTCTGATTTGTCTTAATTATCTCAAGTGTGTTGAGAAAAAAAATCAGCTGGTAAACTCCTAAGGGGAAAAAGTGCCCTATTTAAATTCTTGGTACATTATTATTTTTTTGGCTGTACTCCGTATTGTTGAATGTAGGCCATGAAATATGAAGGACTGAACATTCATGCATAGTTTTAAAATGGTTTGTAGTGTGTTTTATTTTTTTATTTTTCTTCAATACCTACAGCGCATGTTGTTTGTAGCTCTCATACCCCGGCTTATCAGCCGCTGGTAAAAGCTGCAACCCAAAGTACACTGCACGTTTGGATCACTTTCAGCAGTTGGGTTTATTAGGAAACTATTTATTTTCTTCTTTTATTACAAATGAAGGTTCTGGTCTGAAACCACTGTGTTAAAAGGTTAATTTGACCCACACACAAGTCGGATTACCTTCTTTCCCCCAGAAATCAGTCATACTGAGGGTTAAACAATATATTGTTCCACTTGGTCAATTGAGAATATTTATCAGTAGAGAATCTCTCTGTCAACAGCTGCTAAGTCGTGTCTTTAACATCATGAGAGAGAAGAACCCTGACATGGTGGCGGGAGAGAAGAGAAAGTTTGTCATGAAGCCCCCTCAAGTGGTGCGAGTAGGAACAAAGAAAACATCCTTTGTCAACTTCACCGACATCTGCAAACTGTGAGTGTGCATAGCTTATATTTTAAAACGGGCCTCTTCCATGGCACGGCACTGCGGTAAATATGAACGACTAATACTAATTTGTGTTTGCTTCTCTGTGCAGGTTGCATCGACAGCCAAAACATCTTTTGGCTTTCCTGCTGGCTGAATTGGGAACGAGGTAAACACGAACATTACACGATGCTTCTGGCTGCATGCTTTTTGTTTCTCTGCAATCCACTGTATTAACGCAAGTGGTGTTTTTGCAGTGGATCCATAGATGGAAATAACCAACTTGTGATCAAAGGCAGATTCCAACAGAAGCAAATAGAGAACGTCTTGAGAAGATACATCAGTGAGTCAAATAGTGATCTTATGCATAATTGTGTTCGATGTATGAATTGATAGTATGAATGTAGTTAAATGGTGCAATGTAGTTCTCTAACATATCGAGACGAGATCCTTTATTTTTAAATGCACAAAGTCTCTAATCTTTGCTTGAATGCCAAAGCTGTGTTCATGTATATAAAGATTTCTGCGTATTTTTTATTTATTTAATGGAAACGGAATTGGGTGCTTCTGGAAATGAAAGGATTGGCACACAACCAACTGTCATTGTTATTTTCACTTCTCCTGTGATTGTCTTTATAATAATGCATGTCCACTTGGCTGCTGCCGTGGCAACACTCATAGACTTTATTTGCATGTGGCGAGAACAATAAGGGGTTCACTAAGCTGACCTAAGACAATGGCAGTAATAATTAAGTAATAACATTGGAGATTTCTTACATACACCTGTCTCACTGACAACCATTTTTGTAGCTGTTTCTGTGGTAGGTCTCATCCCAAAAGGCATCTAGGCTTTTGTAGTGCATTATATGATTAAAAAAAAGTATGTTATTTAGGATTCTCCTTGAAGTGTGTCCTAAAGTCATATTGAAAGAATTATGTTGGGGAACTTAGGTGTGTGTGTGTGTGTGTGTGTGTGTGTGTGTGTGTGTGTGTGTGTGTGTGTGTGTGTGTATTTGAATCAGTGTACATGAATAAGTAGGGACATCTTTACCAACATGGTGTCACTTCTGCAATACAGAAGCATACCAAATACATGTCTGCATTCTGAGCTGATTGTTTTTTTTTGTTTTGTTTTTTGTAAATAGCTGCATTTGTCTTTGTCATAATGACTTCCACAACTTATCTATGTTTTCTGTTTGCTTTTTACAGAGGAATATGTGACCTGTCACACATGCCGCTCTCCAGAAACCATCCTGCAGAAGGACACACGACTGTACTTCCTGCAGTGTGAGACGTGTCACTCGCGCTGTTCTGTGGCAAGCATTAAGACAGGCTTCCAGGCCGTCACGGGCAAGAGAGCGCAGCTCCGCGCCAAAGCCAACTAACGTGGCGTTCTCTACTCCTTTCTGATTCTTTTTTCCATTACGAAACCCTGCACTGCCCTGTATGGCCACTTCAACTTCTCAGTGCTAGTTTTTTCTCAGTCATGGACTTTTGGAGTGAACAGGTGAAAAAGTTGAGCGGATTAAAAATTTATAATAATTTTTTTTTTTTTTTTTTTTTCAAAAACAAAAAAAATTTTTTTTGCACAATCAAAAGAAAACCTAAATTCAATAAGCAAGAGGACTGGACAACTTGAGCCACTGGTTTAATGAGTCACATCATCCATCTTTCTCAGAAAGGTCACAGCTTTTCATTTGACAGAGTAACGTGAGAAGCAGGGAACAGGGCCAGAGCATTTCAGACTCGTGTTTTATTTGCACATTGGTAGCAGATTCCATTCTACTGTTCTGATTTCTTTGCAGGAATGCTGTAAGTGGAAATCTATGGGTGAGAGACTTGCGTGCTGTCTGCTCCTACTCTTTTTTTTTAAACGGAAGAACATCAGAGACTTTATGAAAATTGCATTAACACTCTATTAAAAGACTTGTTAATGATGCAATTTTCTCATGTAGGCTTTGTATAGGTTTCATTAAGTCTATAGAGTTAGCCTTGAGGATTTGGGAAACTCTGCTACCTCTGTGACAAAACTCTGCTAGAAGTCTCAGGCTCTGGCTGCTGACTGCTATGCTTAGGATTTTGGTTGTTTACTGATCACACCGTTTAATGAAGATGACATCCACATATTTAAACATCTCTGCAGAACTGAACACTTCTGCACAATCTTGACGTATAAAAAGTTATGAATATGTGGGTTGTGTAAAAATAATTATGGGGCTGGAGATATTACAGTGCAGTGTTTCAGATGAAAGTAAGATGGGTGTCATTGTTGAAACTTTTTTTTTTTTTTTTTAATAAAAAATTTACTCTAACAACATTATTTCTGTGTATTGTACCTGACTGAGGTTCTAAACCATATACAGTAGCTTTTAGAAGTTGTGGGCACAATTTTAGACACCAAGGATGAAGTCTATTATTAGATGAATTGGAAAGTTTACCTTTCAGATCTTTTTGTTTTATTTTTTTATTTATTTATTTGAATATTTCATGGGTTTAACCGGATTGTATTTCTTATGTTCTCCAATAGGTGTTATCCCACTAAGTTACAAATGTAATAGTATTAAGTTGGTCACTACTAATTAAAACCACCTTCAACAGGACATGGAGGATACTGAGAACAAATACGTAACCCTAGCACCTAGTGTGTACCTATTTTTAATTAGTGCTGCCTTTATTTGTTTTGTGTCTCTTATTAGGTCCTATGATTGACACCCTCCTCCAATGCACAATCTGAATGCTTAATTAAACACGTACTTGTTAAATATTACATTACAGATTTATTCCCATATTTTTTTCTATTCTATCCACCAATCAAGTGTGAAATTGATGGCCATTACATGTCACCCGGATGAAGGTGGGCTCCCTTTTGAATCTGGTTCCTCCCAAGATTTCTTCCTCATACCATCTAATAGAGTTTTTCCATTCCACAGTCAGCACTGGCTCACTCATAAGAGATACACTTATAAGGGGGAAACTTGTATGGTAAAATTTTAATTCATAATATATTTAATTCGGTGAAGCTGCTTTGGTATGATATCCATTATGAAAAGTTCTATACAAATGAATTCAATTGAAGGCCTTCTAGATTTTGAAAGCATGACTGTAGAGGTTTGCCATTCTGCAGAAAGGGCATTAGTAAAGTTATACGCTGATGTTTGTTGAGGAGGCCTGGGCACACAGTAAGCATTCCTTCACTGGGATTGAAGTCGAGGCTCTGCTCAGGCCTCTTCAGTTTTTCCATACCAATCCCTGTTTACATTTATGGCGTTTGGCAGATGCCCTTATGCAGAGTGAGTTACTAAAGTCTGAATCAGTAAATACTTTCTGATACATGTTCATTTAGCCAGACGAACAATACCATCAGCCGAAACCTGTTTTGGAGGGAATGTAGTTAGAAAAGCAGGTTTTCTTCTGATTTCGTAGACGTCATGCCAAAACATGACTTTTACAAACGCTTTGTGCACAGACGACTTGTCATGCTTGAACATCTTTGTGTCCCCTGAAGTGGCCTGCTCTTACTGCATACTTGGATAATCTGCGCATTTATCGGAAATATTTGCTAAAGGTCTGGCTGTAAAGGTCAGGTGTTTACAAATTTCTGACCATACGCTTAGCATATGCCAACCCAGCCATAACAGCAGCTCTTCCACAGCTGGTAGCCTTCAACATCCCTGACCAACTACTGCTACAACGTGGGAGTTTCTATTTGAGTTTCCGCCATGAAACGTGAACCCGGTGGCCTGCATTGCGCATGCGCAGAGCACAGGCGCTTCAGCTGGTCGGCCTTGGAGCAAAGAAATGGCGGCGCTCCGGCTTTGTGTGTGGCGGATAAGTGGCAGAGCTTTACTGCATTCAAAACATCCAGCCCAGTTTTCACGAGTGAGTCAAATGATTTTAAACACGCTCATTATAATATAGAGAAACCAGTTTTCTTCACTGAGCACTTTTTAAGTTTTAGCGATATTACGAGCTGTGGGAGAATAAACAAGGTCATGTTAGTAATAGGAAATTATTATTTTCATTCATTCATATTTTTGACTGCAGTATTTTTAACAAGCCAATTTTGCTTGTTACTTTTTTCCCCAGTGATTTTCACGTCTGTCCCCTTTCCAAAAAGATTAACATTTGAAAAGTTTCATTATTCAGATTCTTGTTCTCACACACACACACACAAACACACAAACATATATATATATACATATGTGTGTGTGTGTGTGTGTGTGTGTATATGTCTGTGTGTAATGTCTGAATTTAGTCTGTAATGATTTGTACTGTAAGTTACTTTAATGCTCAAATATATCCCCAAGCTCTCTTTATAAAAGTTGCTGTCTTACAACTCCATATGTACATAGAGACTGAAGACTGACTGCAGATTTCACCTTACTAGCAAAAATAACAACCTGTTAATGACACTCCGACCTTCAGTCCAAACTCAAATGCTGATTACTCGCACACAATCACCATCTTATACTCAAGTTATTGCATAATCTCATGTCCTTGGAGTTCTGTGGATTGCTGTCTGGCCAGCAGTAAGCTCTGATTGTCAAATTTGGGTTTTGAATTAACTCTTAATAAAAATTGTTAAGCTCAGTTTGCTTGAAACCCATTGTTGAATGAATATTAAGATATTTTGATGCTCGTGGTAGCAAACTCGCATCTCCTTGCATCTTTGGTTTGAACTTGGGTTTGGGTTTGAACTTGAAGAAGATACTTTTTGTATATTCTTTCCATTTCATTCCACTGTCCAGTCCAGATTCATTCAGGAAAGTGTACTAGTTCTACCAAATTGGCCCTAGATGTAAATGTGCAGTCTGATTTAGGTCATATTTTTGCCTTATGGCCTGGATTTCCAGTATACGGCTGCACCAGGAACCTGCCTGGTATAAAGCACTTTCTGAACCTGAATAAATGCTACATCAATGAACACTTTATGTGGCAAAGACACCTACTAGTAATTAGTGATTGTTGTATGTAGCTCCAGGGTTCAGGGGGAACGTTATTTAATTTCACTGTGTAATGTGTCGGCTTTATATGGTTGGAATGACAATTATAGCTTCTTGAATTTATCACATTTTCTCTGATTTCTAGGCAAATGTATCCTTTTCCAGTCTGCCCAAAGGGAGGAAAGTAGCGATCTCTACTCTAGGTGTGTTGACAGCAGGAGGAGCCGGACTTGCACTGATTTTACATCAGTCAGTGAAAGCCTCAGACCTAGAGCTACATCCTCCATCTTATCCATGGAGCCATGGTGGCATGCTGTCTGCTTTAGACCATGCCAGGTGCATATACACTTTCTTTTATTTCTCAATTGCACTGTTATTACAGCCATCCTTAATTGTCATGCTATGAGTTTGTTATACGAGTTGTGTTTCTGCATCTTCACAGTATCCGACGTGGCTATCAGGTGTATAAGCAGGTGTGTGCAGCCTGCCACAGTATGGAGTACCTGGCCTTCCGGAACTTGGTTGGAGTGTCGCACACGGAAGAAGAGGTCAAGGCCCTCGCTGAGGAAGTACGTTTTGAAGGGTGTTCATGAGCTTTATTTTTTGACTATATTTGGACTATACTTGGTATATTTAGAAAATATCAGTTTTTATGCCGGTTGTATCATTTTAATTTGCTGTATTTATCCACCACACCTTAAAGGCCGGTCCTTGAAAATATTGTCTGACATTAAACCGGTCCTTGACGCAAAAAAGTTTGGGGACCGCTGCTTTAAATAACCTTTTTTTTTTTCGATCCGATCTCACAGATCGAGGTTGTAGATGGTCCTGATGAATCAGGAGAGATGTTCACTCGTCCTGGAAAACTATCAGATTACTTCCCGAAGCCGTACGCCAGCCCAGAAGCTGCCCGTGCTGCTAACAGTGGAGCTCTTCCCCCTGACCTCAGCTACATCGTTAATGCCAGGTGACGCTAGCACTTAAATGACTCAATGCATGGAAATCACATCTGTACATATACAGTGCAAGAGCATGTTGTTAAAGCCACAGTCATACTACACTTTTTACTCCTTTGACTCCTATTCGAGGCATGTGTATGGCGCTCAGTGCTACAGAGTTAGCATGTTGCTGTGCCCCAAAATTCAACTTTGGTGAACTTTGATCTGCGAATTTGTATCAAATGAAACTGATTGACCGAAACATAGTCAAGACGTCATGGCATGACCTATACAGGAAATACAAGATGAAGAAACACTGGTTATAGCGGCGTTTACAATGGTCTATTTTATACAACATAGCTTTAAAGTCAAATAAAATCTGCCACGGTCACAAATATTTATATTTGATCATTGCCATATTCTTGTTAAAGTCAAACCGCACTATTATATACAGGTCTAAGTCAATTTAATCCCAAACATTTAAACTATACTTTTAGCTTTCATTCGATTTCAAAAACTTGAGTCATGTCTAGTTTTCTTGTACATGGTGCAATTAGTAATACAAATGTTTCTACACTGCAGGCACGGTGGAGAGGACTATGTTTTCTCACTGTTGACGGGTTACTGTGATGCACCTGCTGGTGTGTCTACGAGAGAAGGACTTTACTACAACCCCTACTTTCCTGGCCAGGCCATCGCAATGGCCCCGCCCATCTATAATGAGGTCTTGGAGTACGACGATGGTGAGTTTTCTACAGACAGGAAGGTCTTCTCATAATACTCAGGGTGAACATCTGGTCGGAGAAATGGTGCCAATTTAGCCTTATTTTAGCTTTATCTTAGAGGGGAAAAAAATTATTTAGACAGCTAGCTAATTTTCTTTCTGTGTTTTGGAGAGTAGTTGTGTAACCAAGTATTTTTCCCCCCCATTATTAGGGATTATGATCCTTGAAATCAGCTGCTTGACATTTCCTCGAATGATCAAACAACTGTGCTGTGTTTTATACTTCAGTCTTTACCTTTGGCTTTTTTTTTTCTTCAACACTGATGTTTTTGTTAGAAAAGACTTGAATTCAATGCTGTGATTTTCACAGATTATACCTTAATTGCTTCCTTAAACAGGCTAGTGTATTAGATAAATGGCAGATAAATGAAAGAAGGATTGAAAGGGGTTTTGTCTCGTTATAGGCACGCCAGCTACAATGAGCCAGGTGGCTAAAGACGTATGCACATTCTTGCGCTGGGCAGCTGAACCAGAACACGACCAGAGGAAAAAAATGGGCCTGAAGGTATTACATAATCTCTTGATCCCTTTTACGTACACTTTAAAAGGGGATTTATAATATATATTGTTTTATATGACACATTTCGAGAGAATTCTGTCGAGAACGGATTAGCTAATAGAATAGCAAAGCATTTTCTTTAGGTGTTTGAGTTTATAGATTTCTGTTTGTCCGGTTAATGTTTTATTTATATTTATAGATTTTAGCCCTCGCGTACATATTTTTTATTTACAGATGATTTTTAGAGTAACAACACTTTTTCTGTATAAAGTATATACAACTGGGTGTCTATATAACCACTTTTCTTTCATTTCCAGCTGCTTATGGGCTCAGCAGTCCTCCTGCCACTGGTGTACTATCTGAAGAGGCACCGGTGGTCCGTACTTAAGAGCAGGAAGATTGCCTACAGGCCACCAAAATAAACTCAACTCGGAGCAGAATTCGCATTCGGTCTGCCTCCGTCTTCGTATAAAACGGACATTACCCATAGCACATTAAATCAGGGTTATAATTTTGTACATTTGTCCTCATGGATAAAGACTATCAACCCTCTCAGTGGTGGCTCTGTGTGAGTCGATGGACCAGCATGGCCAGTTATGAGCTGCAGCTCACAATATGTAATAGCTTTTGTGATTTTTTAAATAAACAGTATTTTACAAAATGTTTTGGTGTGTCTATTTTTTAATTGAGCTTATTTTATTGGTTTCTACTCCCGACCTCCTTTTGTTCTAGCACAATATTGTGTAATGTATGATGTTCTGAAAAGTGTCTCAGGCGTGTAAATAATGCAAATGGTTTCTCTGTGTTATGTAAAGTCGTGTTCGAGCAATTATATTAATATTTATATTCGGTCAGAATGTATCGATGGGTGTGCTGGTGGGGGGTGGAGGGGAGAAGGGCTAGCCCAGTTTATAGGAAGCGGATGTGTCAACTTTAGCGGAAGTGGTACAACCCAGACACTGAAGAACGAGAGGAGGACGAACACTCCAACCGGAGCTTTCACAGCGCTAAAACAGGACTAAAACCCATATTTAAATCGTGAGTTTGCTCGTTTTTGAATGTTTGCAGCATTACATTTTCTTTTCGTTGTCGGTGTCTGGTCTCCGTTAGCATTTAGCTTTGCGAAAACGCGCTGAACGCTCGGTTAGCTTCCTTTGCTAACGAAAAGACAAAACGAGGGCTGAATACAAAATGGCTTCCTGCTCGGCGCCTTGCACGGGCACGGGCACGGGCTGTGATCTGGCGCGTTGTTCGCGAAATCTCGCCGATGATATCATTAAGTTTGCTGGGGGGCATTTTCACGGTTCGGACAGGCGATTGTGTTTAGTTTGATGGTTTATTCATGGAAACGCCGAGGCCTCGCTTTTGACATGAGTGAAAGACCGCAATGAGGGAGGGGGGAATAAAAACGCCATTTAACGCGGAAAACGTGTTGAAAAATGACAAGTCGTATTACAGATATATAACTAGTTTAATACAAATACAAAACGCATTTTTTGTGTACGTATTGTTTATTTATTAATTTTTTAATAAAAAAGCTGGTTACGGTTGCTAGCGGCGATTAGCTCGCTAACTGTATAGCCTGCTAACTAGGCTGTGGATCTGGCGCATCGGTGAGAACCGGGCCTTTTGGGATTTAACGTCACGACTCGAGCAACTCGAGTGTCCTCGAAACCTGAGGTGATAATTGGGACCACATCACGCCTTAATGGATGGTAGATGTGCTGGGTTAAGACTCGGGGTTTTGTTTAAGGTGTGTAAGCTGTGCTCTCCATCCTGTTCCGACCATGTTGGCGAGCGAAAGAAACTTGAACATGGCGATGGATTTGGGTGGGCCGTGTCCTAATCGACTCATCTGAATATTTTGCTTTGGGAGACTGTCTTCTGCCTAATAGCGGAAATGTAGTATGATTGTTGTCGTTGATATTATTGAGAAGGGAAAAATAAATCGTCGCACCCTGTTTTTTCTAGGCTTTAAAATGTGCTTTAGGATTCACGGCCTATGAGGAAGTGTGCCTCCTAAAATTAAAACAAAGTAAAAATATTTCCCACGCAATCCGATCTTGTTTTCCCCTTGTTTTTTTTTCCCTCATCATGTTTTCGTTGTCATTGATCTTTCTAAGGCTGATTGTCAATGGCCGATTTTAATGTCAAATTGACCCTGCATTCTCTAAACTACCGCTAGATGGCCTTCAACAGACACCTAAACAGTACGGCCAAGCCGACACTCAACCCTGATCGTTGTTAAGCCGAGATCCTGTCTACTCGCTTTTAACGTTTTTGTGTATGTCCTCACAGTCTGACAATGGACAAGAGTGACCTGGTGCAGAAAGCAAAGCTGGCCGAACAGGCAGAGCGCTACGATGACATGGCCGCCGCCATGAAGGCAGTGACCGAGGGTGGTGGCGAGCTGTCCAACGAAGAGCGCAACTTGCTGTCCGTAGCCTACAAGAACGTGGTCGGTGCACGCCGATCCTCCTGGCGCGTCATCTCCAGCATTGAGCAGAAGACCGAATCCAACGAGAAGAAGCAGCAGATGGCGCGTGAATACCGCGAGAAGATCGAGGGCGAGCTGACGGATATCTGCAAGGATGTTCTGGTAACTCTGGTCACCATTCGGTTAACCGCCAAATAGTAGAACAGGGAAGGGAACAGATTTCCAAAAAATTTACCTTGTTTAAATGTGTTTTCCGTAGGCCCTCCTGGAAAGCTATCTCATTCCCAATGCCACTCAGCCAGAGAGCCAGGTGTTCTACCTGAAGATGAAAGGGGACTATTATAGATACTTGTCCGAGGTTGCATCTGGGGAATGCAAGAAGGGTAAGTTTGATCAGTTACTGATAATCCCAAAGAGTTTGTTTATCATACAATGGTTTAGGAGTTGGCGAGATGCAAATTTCTGGTTTTCTGCATGCAGACACGGTCGATAAGTCTCAGCAGTCCTACCAAAGTGCTTTTGATATAAGCAAGAGCGACATGCAGCCCACACACCCCATCCGGCTTGGTCTGGCTCTTAACTTCTCCGTCTTCTTCTATGAGATCCAGAACTCGCCAGAAAAGGCCTGCAACCTCGCCAAGACGGTTCGGTTTTTAGATGCTCGTATTAATTTCCGAATGATTCCAAAATGATTGTCCTTAAAAAAAAAATTTCTTTTTTTAGGCTTTTGATGAAGCCATTGCTGAGCTTGACACCTTAAATGAGGATTCCTACAAAGACAGCACCTTGATCATGCAGTTACTAAGGGACAATCTTACCGTAAGTTATTTAATGCTTGCTGTATTTCCCTTCAGCTCACTATTTTGTACCATTGATTTATTTATTTATTTTTGTGTGTGTGTGGTTTGTAATTTCTGTAGCTGTGGACGTCGGAAAGCCAGGGCGAAGAGGCAGACCCAGGCGAGGGAGAGAACTAGAGGAGCCACTCTGATGTCCAAACACCCGCACACACACACCCCCATCTTACTTACAAAAATTACACAAATAGCTTCCTCCAAATCCACCCTCACCCCTCTCTAACCTGCTATCCATTCTTCAACCTTTTTCCATCTGCATCCTGCTCTCTCCTGTATCCACCCTCCTGTACGATCAATCACAAGATGCATCCAAAGCAAGACCCCCACTGATGCCTCTTGTACAGGCTTCAGTGGAAAGGATTTATGGGAGGGTGGGAGGGACAGGGAGGGTTTGCAGGGTGACATGCCTTTTGTCAACAGGTGTGCTATATTGTTTGTGAAATTTAACACGGTTGTACTGAATATCTGATCCATATTTGTTAAGTGCATGAGTGAGTGTGTGTGTGAGATAGCCCTAGTGAGTGTGTGATAGTGTGACTGAATTGTTTGTGCGTGTGTGTTTTGGAGTCAGGGGTTATAAACTCTAAACGTCCTTCCTAATGATTCCTTAATTTTTTTTTTGGTTTGTTTATTTTCCCCTTTAATTTTTTTCCACTTTAGCTGGTTGTGCATTTTCATCCTTATTTTTTGTTACAGAATTTTTTTTTTTTAGTGTAATTTGTCATGGTATTTGCAGGTTTTATTGTATGGTTATTAAACTGGCAGTTTATTTTCACCAAACACTGTAATTTCTTGAGTTTTGTATGCTTTGTTTTGGTTTGGTTTTCTTTGGGACCTGTGATGCTCTTCCTCTCAGCTTGGATTCCTTGTTTCAGTGCTGCGGTTATTCACTGAAAGCTCTGTTCAGACACGTGGTCAGTGGGCCATTTCATAAAGTAAATGTCTGAAAACTGACAACTTCGAAGAAAATGTGTATTTATTTATCTGATGCACTACAAACATGCACACACGGTTGAGTAACCAAAATCATATGGCCTGCATTTTTTTTTTCAATGTAGCAGTTTAAGATAAAGCCACAGATTAAATACATTAATATATATATATATATAAGGTTTGCTGGGTAAATGTTGCTTTATCTTGTAAACAGATGCAGTAGCACATGCATGTATAATATATAGATAATATTTATTATATTACACACACAGGCATAACATTGGCTCGTAACAATTATGACTGATTGAGTGATTAACACTGATGAGCTCTTCAGCATGGTACTTGTTAGTTGCAGGGATATAATAGGCAGCAAGTAAACAAACTGCTGAAGTCTTCAATGCTGCTAATGCTTGACATCTAAGGACTGTTTTTGCAGCAAAAGGGGGACCAACACAATATTAGGCAGGTGGTAATCTGAAAAGTATTTAAACCCCCCCCCCCCTTCATTTTTCCAATTGCTTTGTTGCAGCCTGATAGTACAATTGTTTCGATTGACATTATTATTTACATTCAGTACAAAGTGAAAACTGAATTCTAGAAATGTCTTTACATTTAATAAAAATAATTTATAATATAAAAAATTTCAAAAATCACAAATATTCAGACCCTTTACCCAGTACTTAGTAAAAGCACTTTTGGCAGCAATTACACCCTAAATTCTTTTGTTTATTTTGGATATGATCCAAAAAACTCAGGCCAGAAAATCTTGTTAGACTCCACACAGTCTAAGGTTACTTTGGGTGCCTGACTTCTTTCCATGGGTCTTGCACCGAGAAGACGCTTCCATCAAGCCACTGTGCCATAAAGCACACAGATTGGCAGAGGGCTGCAGTTGTAATTCTGGAGCTTTGTCCCATCTCTCCCCAGACTTTTCCAGAGCTCAAGTGAGTTCTTGTTCACCTATCAAATCAAGGCCCTTCACATCCAACAGCTTAACAGGTAACCAGGTGACCAGCTCTTGGAAGCTCTTGTATGTGTCCTTTTAAGAATTATGGAGGCCACTTGTGCTCATGGGAATCTTCAGTGCAGCAGACATTTTTGCAGCCTTCCTCAGATCTGTGCCTTGCAACAATCCTGTCTCTGAGCTCTGCAAGCAGGTTCTTTAACTTAATCGCATGGTTTTTGCTCTGATATGCAATCAAGAAACTCCAATCAGGGTGTAAAAACATCTCATCTCATCAAAAGAATTATCAGGCACCTGAGCAAATTTTTCAAGTATTGTTGCAAAGGGACTGGGTATTTATTTACATGTGACATTTCATTTTTTTTATTGAAATATAATTTACAGACATTTCTAGAATTCGGTTTTTCAATTGCCATTATGGGGTACTAAGTGTAGATTCATAAGAAAATAAATATATATAAACTAGCATAATAAAACAAAAAAAAAATGGGAAGGGGCTTTGATGAATTTCAGAATGCACACATAAGGGAAATAAAGGCCTGCTGAGCCTCGACGACTCAACATTCTTTTCCGCAATCTCTAACGTTTGCTACAATATAATGCTGAATCCTAAATCCCAACGTGCTCACTTTAAGAGTGCACTTTGTAGGATATGTAGCAATGGCCTCTACAGTCTTCGTAGTGCACTGCGTTATTCAATAAGATGCCGGTTGAAATACGGCCAATTTTGCCTCGTCGCCTATTGAAGGCTGCTGCTACAGTCTGCCCTCTGGTGGAACATTATGTCTTTCATTCACACACTTCACACATTCACACACAATTTTTTTTAGTTAGAATCACGACAATTGCATTTTTTTTATTTGATTTTTATCCAGTGAATTAAAGTTTATACATATTCGCAACGCCCCCGTTCACATGCTATTTCCCGTAACTATTTAACGTCGTGGACCAATATTCTCAATTGCGGCGATTTTTTAATTAACTGGCAGTAACGCGGCCGCGCATTGATATGACAGGTGTGCCTAGACTTTATTCAAACGAAAAGGGTTCCGGCAGAATTGCCGCCGCTCTGAAGACGAGGCAGGAGCTTCAGTACCGTTCGTGTTTCTCTCACAGGGGGAAAAAGGTGATTTATTAAAGACAAGCACAAAATTCGCATCTTGTACTGGCTAAATGTGATCAGAAAGTGATTTTATAGCCATTGTCGGGTATAGCATGGCTACTTGCATTAGCCTAATACAATTCGGGAAGGTTTATATAATCTAGTTTTTCGTTTCAAGTACGTCTTTTTTGTCAAAGTTTCACAAATATTCTTTAAATTTATCAAAAGTAAGAAACAGCAAATATTTTCATTTCTTTTTATTCATTGGCGCGAAGTCATACTTGTCGATCCCATAGCTAACTGAATGTAGCTTTAAAATGGCCGCCTGACACTGACTAGCTACAAGCTGTTTATTTTTTTTAAATAAAAATAAAAAAGAGGCGAGTCCTATTTGCTGTGTATTTGATAGGTTAATTTAGGAGGCGTGATAATGAGGTGTAAATAGTATTTTAAACTTGTAAAAGTAAAAGATTTCTGTAAGAGGATCACTAAGGTAAGGTACCTGACGATGGTTTCCTGCGCATGCGCAATACATTAGCACTTGCACGTTTCCGGTTAGCTAATGCGCACATTCAAAACATTGACAGGAGACGCTTTATACACCGTGATACTGCGATTAAACGTGTCAAAACGGGCATCATGTCGTTCATGCTCTTTTAGACTAACAGCAAACCCGCTATCGGAGAATTGAGTGTTTATATTTCCGAAAAACAAAGCACACCATGGATACTGACTAGCAACTCGTGGATTTGTTTTTTTGTAATCTAAAATCAACAAAACATGAATTAGAATTTAATATTTATTAGTGGAAAAAAAGGCAGGTTAGGCTAGAATTGAATTGCGTGCACCTTCTTGGTTATTCGTGACCACAATTAATTATGCTCATGACCTTCCCGGTTACCATAGCAACGACCCAAACAGGACTTTTTTAAGCAGCGTGTGACTTGCCGAACCTTTGCCAAACACAAACTGAACACAATCCACGTCGGATGTGTAAATGTTTTTGCCGTTTTGATAAGGAACTCATTGTATATGCTTTCGTGTAGACTTACACGGTTTCAACTTTGGTAAAATCCACTTTAATTAACGGCTGAATACGGTAGTTTAGGTAAGCGGCTCATGTTCTCAGTGAGAAGTCTCAATGTCTGATTTAAGGGTTTCGGCAATTGCACCTTATCAATTTTTAACTTTCAGAAAGAACTGCTCTGTTTTGTGTTTAGTCAATTTGTTTTAAAAGCTCAGAAATGCTTTAGGACCAGACGTGTGCAGTATCATCACAACATTTATTCAGATGGTCTATATGTTACCACTTATCACATTTTATTGCTTGCAGTTTATAGTTTTAATACTGAAGGATTTTTTTCTCTCATGAGACTGATGTAGCCCAAAGACATGCAGGTTTTTTTTTTTGCTTCCCGATTGTCATCATTGCATCTGAAAATAGAACAGAAAAGAATGTACAAAAACGTATCACCTGCATCAACAGTTCCATGTGTCACCGTTTCTCTCGCACGCACGCACGGGCACACATTGTTTTATCAATCACAAGTAACAAGCATCATTTTACAGTGTGTCAAATTTTGTTTTGTTGAGGTGCCTGGCATTTAAGATGTGTGTGTGTGTAAACCATTGCAGAGCTTGCAGGATGAACAGCAGTGGGCCCGTGTACCCTTTGGCCTCGCTCTATGTCGGTGACTTGCATCCTGATGTTACAGAGGCCATGCTCTATCAAAAGTTCTCTCCTGCAGGGCCCATCATGTCCATCCGTGTGTGCCGGGACATAATCACCCGCAGGTCCCTCGGTTATGCCTACATCAATTACCAGCAGCCTGCTGATGGTGAGCACTAGCACGTCCTGCTTAATGTATTCCTTCAGTTATTTTCTTCTACAATTTAGTTTATTCTCTCTCTCTCTCTCATATATAATATATAATTATTATACACACACCCATGTTTATAACAAAAGCAAATTGAAACAAAAGGGCCAAGCACCTAATTATGCTATTTTTCTTATTTTTGAGAACTTTAGTTAAACAAATGCATTGTAAGTATTGTCATACGCTCGATGTTTCTCTGAGCCTGACTGTAATTCAGTCAGGCCAAATATGTTTTTCTGTAAATTTTAATCTGCATTTTGAAAACTTGAACATTGACAACCATTCAGTAAACAGCTTGACTGATTGTGCAATCATAAGACTATACCAACCATTTAGACTTATTTTTAAATCGTGTTGCCTTAATATCGCAAACACGGCACTGCAAGAACAAATCCCTCTGATTAGCTCTTTAGGTTTTGCTGGATAAAACATCAACACTCATGTCCAATATCTAAAATACCTAACCGTTGAGATGAAACCACTATAAAATCAAGGTCAATAGTTTGAAGATGAACCGGTCAAGAGCAATTGTGCTGTTCTGTTCCAGCGGAATGTGCACTGGACACGATGAACTATGAAGTCATAAAGGGCCGTCCAATCAGAATCATGTGGTCGCAGCGAGACCCTTGTCTGAGGAAGTCTGGAGTGGGGAACATCTTCATCAAGAACATGGATGAGTCTATTGACAACAAGGCACTTTACGACACCTTCTCTGCCTTTGGAAACATTTTGTCATGTAAGGTCAGCATCAAAAAATTTTAAGTAAGATTTGCTCAGGTAAACACTAATAAGGGTCATTTAGAAAGTGAACATTTTCTTGTTGCTTTTCCCTTTTTTATTATTATATGTTACTAAATAACTCTTTCCCAATTCAGTCTACAAAGTGGATACTGAATGCCAGTTCTCTCTGTCTGACATAATTGCACAAGCTCATTAATGCTTTTGTGGCTAAATGATCAAAGCCCAAGTCATGCTCCAATATTAAGTGGGAAGTCTTCCCAAAAGAGTAGAGGCTGTAGTAGTTGTTTGGACCAGCTCCATATTACTATTTGTGTTTAAAATAGGATAAGCATGTATTGGTCATATACTGAGCGTCATATGATATGCCAGTTTAACCTTTACATTGTGGAACTTACATCAGTGGTATCTACTACTGGGGATTGTACTGTAATGTCTGACTGCTTTTAGCATAGAATAGCAAAGAACACCAGGGCAAGCATACACAATGCATCATTCCTCATGAAAATGATGGAAACAGGTTAAAACTGTTAGTGTGGACAAAAGAAAAGCTCTTTATATTTACCCAGGTTTGTATAAACCAGGCCTTAGTGGCTTCAGTCTCTGTAAAGCATCTTCATAATAAACAGTAAGGACTTCTGTGTTTTCTGAAAAAGAAACATTCCTGCACCCCAGTGTCATTTGTTTGAAGTTTTTGGCAGTCTAAAGACTTCTTATTACATAGCTGCTATTGGTGCTTTAAATGTAACCATATACATTAGTGTTCAAATTATTGCAGTATCCTAGTGAAGAAATCTGGTGGTGTTTTTTTCTGTTTGTTTTTTATGCAATTTGTAGTAATCTGTTCCTTGATAGGTGGTATGTGACGAAAATGGCTCGAAAGGTTACGGATTCGTGCACTTTGAGACACAGGAGGCAGCGAAACGTGCCATTGAAACCATGAACGGCATGCTCCTGAATGATCGCAAGGTGTAAGTGGCAAGCCTATGCACTTCAGTCTACTTGTACACCAGGCACTTCCTTTATTCAGAATTTACAGATGTGCAAAAAATGCAATTAGGTTCTGAAAATAAACTCATTAGATTGGCATGTAGCTTGCACATATTTATATAAAAAATCTGTCACAATTTCCTGGCATCCTGACTCTTCTGTATAAATGTTTTATTTTTGTATTATTTTTTTTGTATACTTGACATTATAAATATTTTAATCGATAAACCTTATCGACGGCCGATTAAGCATGATCGCCATTAACGTGCATAGTTTGAGACGTAGGCAGCTAGCTGGTTTGCCAACCGCCAAAAGAGGACGACGCACGCCTTATGCCAAAACATGTAAAGTACAGCAGTTGTGAAGAAAAATGAAGCGAGCACGCAAGAGTTTTGTTTGAAAAGGTGATAATGTTAATTGCAAACATTGTGCCTGTGTTTTAAAATATAATACATCAACGAGCACGATGATGTATCATTTAAAAAAGTGCATCCAGCGGTTTCCGGGACAGGATTTGATTCGACACAGCCAACAATAATCTCCATTTTAGCCGGGAAAAAGGTAGGAAATCAGAAGGCAGAAGAAATAACTGAACGACTGTGCAAAATGATTGCAAATGACATGTTGCCTATAAGCGTCACCGTAACAAAAACTTGCTGACATGGATGCACGCTCGCTACGATTTCCGCTCTGTGGAAGTGCGCTCCACTCAGTTGCTAACCGCCCAACCAAGGGCTCCGGTAATATTCCGCTGACGCTCGCCGTAAACCAGTTTCACC
The DNA here is from genome assembly GCA_024362625.1 of Silurus asotus. Classification (NCBI taxonomy): domain Eukaryota; kingdom Metazoa; phylum Chordata; class Actinopteri; order Siluriformes; family Siluridae; genus Silurus; species Silurus asotus. The sequence goes on from MU551627.1 coordinate 3,250,923, forward strand.
TCCGACATAAAGTTTTTCTAGTAGGCCTAATTGTTTACTGTTTGTACCAAAATTATTTTATAATTGTCTAAAATGATGCATGCTGATAAATAGCAATTATGTTTCCAAACTATTTTTTTTAATTCTTCTTAATTGTATTAATTAAAATGTATTAAATATGTTAATCTTTCCTTAGCAAACATTCCTAAAATGCAAAACTGTAAAAGTGTATTTGATTTTCATTCACTTTATTTCCGTGAAAATAGCTGCCGTTGTTGTTTAATAGAATATTCAAAATAGGCTCATTAAAACACAAACACACACTCACACGAGATGAAATGTGCGTAGATCTTTACAAAATACACATGGATTATAAAGCATGTTAAAATCACACACAAGATAAAATGCACTTAGAACGCTTGGATTATGAACTGGGTTTAGCGGAGTGGAATCTTCAGAAAGGAGCTCTGCGCTCTAAAGGAAATATTACCACTCCGTTTCGCTCAGCTCATATGCCAGAGTGCATCTGAGACTGCGTTATATTAGGCATTGTATTTGAATTAAATAATTATATGAAATGATCAATCGATTCATTTTATAATCCTAGCCTTTTATTTACAGTAAAAACCCTTTCCTTTGTGGGAGGACGCTTGCGTTTTTAGTGTCATTGCACAACAATTCATGCGATAACTACTGTTGATGCATCTTGCAGTATGAAGGTTAACGATTAATCGATCGTTTATTTAAACGACGATCGATCATGAGAATTTGTCGAAATTGACATCGCTACTTGACATAGAAGTTTGATCACTAACCAAATTCCTTGTGTTTTGGCAATAAAGCCCATTCTAATTCTGCCTACAGCTTGTTCTTATGTCAGAACAGTGATGCAATGCGTTTGCTGCAGGACTTGAGCTATAATGGCGGCGTGTCTGCGATTGTCAGGATGTGTTTCAGACTTTCAGCAAGTTTGTGAAAGTGAATTTAGGTGTAAACTGCCTTTGGTGCTTTTGTGTACTGTAGGATACTCCAGAGCTGTATTTCAGTTTGTCAATATAGATTATTAAAAATCTTTTTAGCCATATCTAACCTTTCTCATGGCATGTTTTTTTTTTTTTTTTTTTTTTCCTCTGCATGTTTCTGGATTCGGCTTAAAGTTTTGTTGGACATTTTAAATCTCGTAAAGAGCGGGAGGCAGAGTTTGGTGCAAAGGCCATGGAGTTTACCAATGTTTACATCAAGAACTTTGGAGACGATTTTGACAGTGAGAAACTGCGCAATATCTTCTCTGAGTTTGGTAAGAAAATCCTCACGCTGCTTTCAGTATGATGTGGCAGATATGTTGAAGAATCCCTGTTACACTTGCATTAAGTTTGCTGCATCACTTTGTATCAGAAGGCCAGAATGAATTAGACTTTATCTCCCAATTTCACAGGTAGGACCCTGAGTGTTCGTGTGATGACTGATGAAAAGGGGCATTCTCGTGGCTTTGGCTTTGTGAACTATGAAAACCACGAGGATGCACAGAAAGTAAGCAGCTGTTGTGTAAATGCCCTTAACCCTGTTGAAAGACAAGCTTGGTTACCTAGACTACCTAACTTGTTTTTTGTTTTTTTTGTTTTTTGCAGGCTGTAGCTGAGATGAATGGAAAGGAGCTGAACGGACGAGTTCTGTATGTGGGCCGGGCTCAAAAGAGACTGGAGAGACAGTCCGAGCTCAAACGCAAGTTTGAGCAAATCAAGCAAGAACGCTTAAACCGATACCAGGTAAACACTTCACTGTGTGAACATAAGTCTGGATGCTACCATAATCACACTGTTACTTTTATTTCAGTAATATGACAATGCTAGGTTTTGTTTTGTTGAGGGGGTAAATCTGTACGTGAAGAATCTGGATGATGGAATTGATGATGACAAACTAAGAAAAGAGTTTGCCCCATATGGCATGATCACCAGTGCCAAGGTATCGAAATTGTTTTCAACCAAATTTGTGGTGTAGCAATAATTTAAGTTGTTTAAAGGAATTAAACACAATTATGTGTTTTGGTCCAGGTGATGACTGAGGGAGGTCACAGCAAGGGCTTTGGATTTGTTTGCTTCTCCTCTCCTGAGGAAGCCACTAAAGCTGTGACTGAAATGAATGGCCGGATCGTCAGCACTAAGCCGCTGTATGTGGCCTTGGCCCAAAGAAAGGAGGAGCGCAAAGCCATTCTCACCAACCAGTACATGCAGAGATTGGCTAGTGTGAGAGCCATTCCTGGCCCTGCAATGCCTGCTTACCAGCAGAGTACTGGCTACTACATGCCCTCCATACCTCAGGTATGTGTTGGGAGTAAGTGTTTGAGTTCTCATATCTGCTTAAACTAAACTATTGATTATTCCCACCCCCCCTTAACAGCCCCAGGGACGTGCCTACTTCAACGCTGTACCAAATTTACGACCTGCACCACGCTTTGCTGCCCAAGCCCCTCGACCACAAGGTAGGCAAATAACTGTCCTTAGTAATCATAAGTTATTACGTTGTATTTTCCGACCAAAAGTAGGGTTTGTGTTTAGATCAATATAATTCTTTGAAATGTATAAAGGGTATAAACAGTTGTTCTGACATGTGCTCTCTGATTGCCCATGCTAGCTCCTTACTCATCTCAGACACTGAGGCCGGCGATGCCACGCAGGACCTCCACTCCTATCAGCACTGTGCGCCAGGCCTCTACGCAGGTCCCAGGTGTAAACACTCAAAGAATGGGTAAGCAGTGAGGTTTGGGGTTGCAGCAAATCAAAACATCGATTTCAACAGGTCTCAGCTGTTTTGGTCGCACTTAAATACCAGTCCTGCAATAAACAATTCTGTGGTTGTAAAGACGTCATGCACGTTTATTTTCCTGAAATTATGCCTGAACCTTTGCTTGACTGTGAAGTGTTTAAGAGCAGTGTAGTTTGATTGGATGCTTAGGCACTGAAGTGTTTATTGTATTTATTTATTTTTGCGATGTTTCAGTAAAATGTTTGGGCTTCATTTTTTTTCCTGTGATTGCATGTATTTGAGCTGTAATCATATTTTTGCATTATTTGGCATAAATCAAGGTTGTAAAATAGGATTGCTGGCATTCCTTTTTAACTTGTCATTTCCGTTTAAAAAAGCCACAGGCCCCATACTGAACTGCTACAGCACAATAGGGGCATTACTTGAACTTTATCTATTTTAATAGTCATGGTTGAATAAATTCAGAGATCTCAAATAGTAACACACGGATTACGGCAGTGTAGGCAAAAAAATAGGCAGAAATCAATTTTTTGTTTATTATACTGGTCTGTATTGTACCTTGGGGTTGAAAGAAAAAAAAAACTTCTCTGTGCAGCTCACATCGGGACTCAGACCGCAGGTGGGAGAACCACTGGTGGACCTATGATGAGGGGTGTCAGTCAATACAAATACTCAAGTGGGGTTCGAAATGTTCAGCAGGTCATCACTGTACCAGCTCTAGTTCCACAACAGGTATGCATCTGTGCGTGCCCTTGGATTGCCTAAGAGGGTGACTAATTTTTCAGCCTTATTTTTGTCTAAAAACACCTATACTTTATTTTCTAGCTGGTGCCTTCTCCAGTTATGGAGCCTGCAGTTCATATAAAAGGCCAGGAACCCCTTACTCCATCCATGTTGGCAGCTGCACCCCTTTTGGAACAGAAGCAACTACTGGGTACTTCTCTTTTTGCACACAAGCTTAATATAATGTCCTGTGCTGTGTGGGTTAGGAGTGATATAGCATTGGCTGTATCCTAGGAAGGTCCTGTGTTTTTTTATATTTGTTTTCTTTTTATTTGTGCAGGTGAACGTTTGTATCCTCTGATCCAGGCACTTCATCCTAACCTTGCTGGTAAAATCACCGGTATGCTGCTCGAAATAGACAACTCTGAACTTCTGCACATGCTCGAGTCTCCAGAGTCATTGCATGCTAAGGTACTCCTCACCGACAAGAGTGAAGCCCTAATCCTGAAAAATGGCAACTTCGTGATTACGCCAAGGAATAACATTCACACACTTCCTGTTTATCTACAACGTATTTAGGTTGAGGAGGCAGTGGCAGTTCTTCAAGCTCATCAAGCAAAGGAAGCCTCACCTAAGAAATAAGGGATGCTTATGCAGGTACAATTTCACAGAAGCACACTGAACAAAAATATTTAACATGTAAACACAGATAATTAGACTTTGATTACTTCAAATTGGAATCTGGGCCGACAATTTTTGAGACGCTGGTGGGCTCAAGTGACCTTTACTGCCACTCTGTTCAGCTATATACAAATAAATTGTAGTTCTTGCACTTGTACTATGGGGTAAAATATCACCCTATTATTAAACTTTTTTTTCAATATGGTTTGTTTAAATGTAGAGATTTTAGATGGTTGAGCTTTAAATACGTGTGAACGTGTGTGTGTGTGTGTATACATGTATACAATGTATATGTTGCCATACAATTTTTTTTAAAGTAGTCTATGATAAGTGCTATATTGTGATCTTTGCTAATGGTTTCATTTATGTATTGCAGGCCTGTTCATTGAAGGTCCATGGGTTTTGCTGAAGAAGAAACGCGGGTGTAATAAGTTAAAACGAAATGATTTGTGGGGGAGATTTTTGTAAACACTTCTAAGGCATTGGTGCACGTGAGGGTAGTTTTTGCTCCTGCCAGTACTGCATTGCACAGTTATGTTAATAGTAAGTTTTGTTATATAAAAGAATTTAGGAAAAGGGAAATACATTTTCCAAAAAAAAACTGTAAAAAATTTAAAGTGGAAAAAAAACTCTGTTGTGCATTAAAATGTATTGGCTTGCCCAAAACCATATTGTCCCCGTCTTTTATATTGATGGTCATGAGGGTTACTGAAACTGCTTAGTGAAATTCACAAACACTGGGATGATGTGACTTTCCCTCTGGGATGAATAGTGTGTTCCATGTTTGCTATTAATGAATAAACATTTTGGGTGATCAATTAATTTTATTTTTAGTTCCCTTAACGTTAGTTTAGGGAAAGATAATGAAAGGCCAATAATCTCTTTACACAATTGTTAAGCCGATTTTTATTTTGTACAATAGCATTTGTCACATTACAGCACAGTGAAATTCTTTTCGCAAGAGCACAGGGGCAGCCTTGATGCATCACCACTAATGCCTTAAGGGCCTTGTTTAGGAGCGCAAGAGAGGCAGCTGGGCGATACCGGGGCTTCCGATCAGTATACCAGCACCTTAACCACTGAGCCACCACTCTCCTCATTCCTCCTCCCCAACTTCTTTGGTATTTTTATTATTTATTTATTTATTGTTCTGATTGGAAAGACACCAGGCTTACACATGTATTCCATGATCCTTCATAGGTATTGGAGAAACAATGTTTTGAGCCACTATGTTTATTTGGGTACAAAAATCAATATTTATTTTAAGTAAACTACTGGACAAATTTCATCTCACTGGTGCTTTATGTAAAAAAAAAAAAATTTTTTTTTAATGTAATTGCATTTGATCATCTCATGATCACCAGTGTGAGACGGGTCTCACTTCCTTTTAACACGCTTGTTGAGCAAGAAAGGAAACCACGCATATCCGAGTTCGCTCTGTGTGGGCTTTCGCATGACTTCCCACTAAATGTGTTGGTGTCAAGTACGACTTATAGTAAATTCTTATGAGTATATTTACAAAGCGGTTATATTCATGCATTAGTTGCTTAATACTTAGTTTGTGTATTTATGCCAGTAGCATGACCATCAATAATCAGTGTAGGTTACATTCAGCCCTGTTCTTCAATTATGATGGTCATGTTGCCTGGTTGCTGATGTCAGCATGGTGTCTTATTTCATGCCTAAAGGTTGATACTTGTGGCTTTGCGCAGGCAGAGCAGAGCCTCAGGGGGCACATCACGAGGGCTGAGCTTGTTTCCCTCCAGCCGCAAAACTTGCAGGTTGGAGTAGTTGTCCACATTTATAACTTGACAGAAGCTGCTGATGGAGAATTCTGAAGAAAGAGGGGAGGGGAAGATAATCAGTATTATAGATGCATGTCAGCAGATGAACAATGTGTGTTGTTTACTGGATTTTTATTAATTTTTTATTAGTAGTGGCAGCACCTTTTTTCATTTATCGTAAGATTTAGTTGCATTGGACCAAAATGTGAGACTGTAACTACATAAAAGAGCTTAAGTCCAATGCATTAGACGATTTGCATGTATGTGCTTCTTGTACCTTTAATGCGATTAGCCTGAAGGTAGAGGTTCTGGAGGCTTGTGCTGATGGCTGGAATCTTCTCCAGTTTGTTGTGGGACAGGTCCAGCTCCGTGAGCGTGCTCACGTTGAAAGTGTTTGGTGGAACTCCAGCGTCGGTGAGCCGATTGTGTGAGAGGCGCATAAAGCGCAGCTCGGGTCGCTTCTTCACAAAGTCCACAGGCACAGAAGAGATGAGGTTGTTGTCGAGGTACAGCTGACTCAGCTTGGTTGGAAGCTGCTCGGGAACCTTAGACAACTGATTCCCACGCAAATCCAGAAAGCTGAGTGAGGCCAGGGACTCTACAGCACCTCCAAGATCCTGAATAGCGTTATAATGCAGACGTAAAGCTGTTAGATTATTAATTCCACGCAAGGAGCCAGGAGGCACAGTTGCGATGGCGTTGTGGTCCAAACGCAGGTCCTGGAGGGAATGAGGAAGTCCTTCTGGGACCTGCTCAAGTTTGTTGTGCTGCAAGAACAGACGCTCTAGCTTGGGCAGCTTGGCAAAGACCTTAAAAGATGAAGTAGAGTGTCAGTAAATGTATTAGAAGTGGAAGGAGTGTTGAATAAACAAAAAAATACATGACTGAGTAAATTCTAACTTTTACTTTCAAATTTTTACTTGAGTAGAATATTTTAATAATGATGGTTTAAAAAGTACAAGGGAATATAAATCTCGAAATAGTTCCTAAATGAAGAAACTCTTTTACAAATAAAAGTGCAATAACAAAAAAGGTTGCCTGGTGTTGTTTTGGGTTTTTTTTTTATTTTCCTTCCCCCCCTTCAACTAATCAGAAATCTGTGACGTAGTTTTGATGCTGTGATGGGGTTTTTTCCCCCTTGTTTTATTTTTAGTTATTTTTAACTTAGTAACTGATATGATTTACAATGTAGTTAAGTGCAATACATCAAACAAAAGGAAAAAAGTTTAATTCGAATTTAAAAAGTGGAAGTACAAAAAAAAAAAAAAAAACTTCCCAATTAGAGTATCATGAGTATAATTTTTTTTAATTTGACACTAAAATTCAGAGGTGGAAAGTAAATTACAAGTTTGCCACCATTAAAACTTTTGGAGAGAAACTCGTATTTAGTGATATTTTATTTTCATCTTCCTGTTTCCTAGAAACCTCACACATTAAAGGTTTGGTGCAAGTTGATTAATGTAATGATGAACTGGTCAGTGTCTGGGACAAATTCCTCACTTGTGCCCCAGTGAATGACCTGCAGTTCTGACCTTGCTGCTGATTTTGTCAGATTTCAGCTGGTTCATGTGCAGGATGATCCACACGAGCTCGGTGGCATTGTCAAAAACCCCGTCTGTGATCCCAGTGATGCGGTTGTTCTGCAGGTACACGTACTTCATGCGTGAGGGCACGAAGGGCACGTGCTGTAGGTTGCGGTTGTGACAGTACATGGCGTTAGGGTAGGCCGGAGGGCACTCGCACTCCAGGGGGCAGTCTTGTGCTTCAGTGTCATGTTGAGCTTGAAGGGACGCGTAGTAGTCACCATGATTCGAGACGTATCTGTATCTGTAGGATCGACTGCGCAAGTAGTTAAGCCAGGAGATCGAGTCACTTTGGGCGAAGGAGAAATGCACAAGCCCCGCCCACAGCAAACACTTAATCCACATGGTCCCTAAATTGTTTTTTGTCTGGGGGGAAGAAAAAAAAGATTGCATTTAATCAAAATGTGCATGCACATTTACGAAGATCATTTGGTCTCTATACTGCAGCACATTGGAATTCTGAGATGCAATTTATTTCGAATAAATTATAATGATAACATGATGTGTGGTTGATTGGAAACAACGTACTTACCCGCTAGTTACCCGTTTATTTTTATTTTCTAGCCTGCATGTTATGCTACGATCCTTTGTGTGTTATCTGTAGAATAAAACTTTCAATTCTGCTCTGTAATAATTGAAACTCTGGTCAGAACAGAACTCCATACATGGGGTTTCGTACAAATATGTTCATGTCTGGACAGGCAGGATAAGCTCTAATTCCTTTGCTCTGGTTGAGGGTTTTTTTTTTGCATTGTATTCCAGACCCTGAGTGTTTTTTGGCCTCAGGGTGTTTTTTCTGATACAGGTGTGCCGAGCGATTATTCCAGTTCTAGAATGCTGCCCAAAAGCGATACAACATCCAGCGAATGGCAGAACACGTTTCCTTTAAAATTGCAGTGTAATGATGCTTTCCGACTCGGGGTTTATACTTTGTTTTTGTTTTTTCTTTAGCCGCTGTACAATAAGTAAGAATTTTTTATTTTTATTTTAGTTATTTACTTATACCACAGCAATCAGCGATCTTCTGCAAATTTCATGTATTCACTTACAGTATGACAGCTATTGTTCTTTCACAAGCCTTTGTTTGGGTTTTTTTTCTCTGTTGAAAACAAAACAATGTCACTTAATTAAGGAACGTTGATTTTTGATTTGGCGGAAAATTGAACGAGTGCACGCCACGTATTTCACAGAAACCATACAAATTCGTTCATGTGGAACATCCACCACATCAAAGCTCTGTGAGGTGTTACTGTAGAAGTGATCTAAACAGTGTAGCAGCAACCGGTGCTGAGGTATAATCTCATCTTTATAATAAACACCATGGCTCCATTAATGAAAAGCATCAAACATTGCTTTTCAGCTACACGTCTGTCAATGTATATGTGAAGATCGATTTTTATATACACATATAAAATCCTATCCATTTTATATACACATATAAATAAAGGGAGAGAGAGAGAGAGAGAGAGATTTATGCAATATCTAATGACTTAAACAGCATTTTGAAGGAAAAACTAGACAAATGTTTTGCACCTACCTCTAATCACAGGGGCTGTGGTTTTTGTCTCAATCTCCCCTCGAGTGACTGAACCACAGAGGAGAGGAGAGGACTAAGAGGTGGGGAATGAAAAGGGGGTGTAGTGAAGTGACCTGGCATCTCTAAATGCCTCTTTCTAACTGCACATTACGAGAGATAATTACACACACAAACACACGCTTCCATATTGTGTTTTACACCATTGTTTTACACTCGAGTTCTAACATTTTATTGTAATCTGTTATCCAATATTTTGTATTGAGAGAAAAATAATTTAGACTTATCAAAAATATAATAAAAAATTCTATATATTTATAATGTTTTTATTTTAAACATCAAATATTTTTAAATATTCGTTTCAAATTGTTCACAGTTAAACTGATTCCAAAAATAATATAATGCCGATAATTGAGAAACTTATTTATATATATATATATATATATATATATATTGATGATGTAATGAATTATAATTTTTTTTTATAAAAGTATCAACTGTATTTATTTTATATACATCACCAATTATTGATTTATATATATATAATTTTTTTTTTTTATATATATAATATATTTTTTTTATTTTTACTTTAGGTAAGTGCTTATGTAGCTACAGAGCCAGCTGCAAAACTGAAATAATCTGGTTAGAATAAAGGGTTTTACTGTAAAAACACTACACCCTCTGGCGTGTAGTGAAGGGCCCCTAAAGTTACATGCCGTTCTTCATTAGGTTGAAAACAGAAATTGCCTTAAATAATAACTTGTAATAAAATGCTTCATTCTCCTACATATCATATCAACTATAAAAATCATCGGGTTACAGTAGTATCGCATTATTTACGAAAAATATTTCTCCTATTTATTTAATTTTTTTTACATTTCATACTTGAGTGTAATGAAAGCAAGTGTTTTAATTGTAATTATTTATTTGTAATTAATGATAATTTTTTTGGATCAGCAGGAGATTTGTACTCCATTCACTAGAGCATCTGGACAGGTTTATGCGAATATCATTTCGCTGTTTGAAACTTGATCTAGAATATATGCTTCATATGCAATGGTGAGAGCGAGAGCATGTCAAACTCCTGTAACACAGACAGCTCACTGATTCTAATCCCAGGTTGCTGTTTTTATATCTAGGTAGATTTCCCTTTCATTTGAATGTGTTTAGCTGCTCTTCGTTTGGACTGGGATCCGTGATATGTATTCCTGCCTCACCCCCAGTGTTCTTCAGATAGACTTTGGAGCCATCCTGACCAGGATGAAGCGGTTACTGACTATAGACGAATGATTAATGATGTGAGGGATGCCAATGTGCACCACAGTCTGATGATAGTGTATTCGGGAAGCTCATCAACACACGTTTGCACGCCGAAACAAAATAGCCGGTTTTGTGTGTCCCGAAGACATGTGGATACGAAAGCCATGTGTGTCCGAAGGCAATACATCTGTTCTTTTAACAACCTTCCTCTTCAGCCTGTCAGGTTGGAGACACGGGCCTTATCATTATCCCAGCACATGTGTGTTTGTGTTTATGAGGAATTTGGCTAGGGTCCATGGCGGTGTGTTCACGCATGACTGCCTGGTGTTGAATGCTAATAACCGCACATGCTTCCAATCTGCTCTTGATCCAGCATCTACCTGAACACCAGAAAAAAATATATATACAGTAACGAGGAAATTTAACGAGCACGTGTACCCTCGTCGTTTACTGCCTTCTCGTTTTTTTTTTCTCCACCTCATTGTTGTAGTTTATATTTCAATTTCTTTATACATTTTTTGCACCACCCCCACCCCCCTCTCTCGTGAAATGAAAATTGCTGAAATAAGGTTTTCCTGTACATGGGATTTTACTGGCTCATACTCAGGCTTAATGGCTCACAGACAGACCACTGAGCTCTAGGCAGGGGGAACATTTATTTTCCAATTAGATTAATGCTTTATTAATGGCCTTGCAGTTTCAATGCACATCAAGGCCCACTGTAAAAAGAAAAAAAAAAAAGACAAACAAAAGAGTCTTTATATTTCAACACTCGATATTTCAATTCTGATTGTTCGGTAGGTGTTGATTGTTTTCTATTCCAGAGGCTCTGACAATGAATATTTAACTCTGTCAAGTAAATCGAAGGTTTCTAATATTAACCTGGATGTTTTACATATTAAACTTTTTATTAAAATTGTTTTTATTTTTTTACAAAAAAAAAAACGATTTACAAATCAGGGCCAGGACGTTTACTGTTTATAGAATGAGTTTTCATTGTTGGTGCTTTGTAATGCTCGAAAAGTAAGAATTAGTGGTGGATGAAGTGCATAAACCATGTACTTGAGTTAGAGTAAAGTCACAGTAAAATATGACTCCAGTAAAATTGGTTTCTTTTACATTTTTGCCTTCAAATATACTTAAGTATTCATAGTTATGATTTAATATGGCTATAATGTTCCTATTATCATTTTTGTCAGGATCTTTAACAAACTCAGTTCATGTAAAAAAAAAAAAAAAAGACTTTTTACTCTTAGCACAACAATCTATGGATAGAATGATATTAATCAAACACTGATTGATATTCACATTATCATGAGCCCAAAGCCTTCTTTTCACCTACTTCAAAAATAATTGCAAGTTAGGCCACGGGTGTTGTGAAGTTATAGTCAGAAGTTTCTTATAATTTATTCCTCTCAAAATGTTCTGCTTGCTGAACTGACGCTGAACTGTATGTTGTTGATGCGTGGAAACCACCAAGTGACAATGAAAACAAGTTTAAAACAAAGCAAACGCTCGACCATAATTGGTGGATTGGTGCATGTTTGACCAGTTGAGATTTTATCCTCATAAATAAAATGTAGTTGAGTGAAAAGTACAATATTTGTGAATGTAGTGAAGTTAAAGTAAAAATCTTCACTGAAGTATTTCCATTGCAAAAGTTCAAATACAGTAACGAATTGCATTTCATTTATAATTTGTTCACCACTGGTAAGAATACAGGGCTCAAGTTCATTTTAATGACCGATTTTGGATTAAAGCATTATCATGCCAAGAATTTTTCATTTCACCCCTTACTCAGAGTCAGAAAGCACGGTCTGATGAGCAGGAAGGCATTGGTAAGTATGGAGCAGTGCTTATCCGTAGGTTGTTATTACGCCAATCCCTGATTGCTGTTTTTAAACCCACATCAAAACTTCCTCACCTTCCTCTGAGGCCGAGCAACTTTCAGTCTAAAAAACGTTCTGCATGAAGTCTGTGCAGATTTGAATGACTTTTAGCCAAAAGGCCTAGAGACAAATGTTTAATAATGTCAAAACATAAATGAACAAACAACATGCTGCTGATATAAAGAGGGGGAAAAAAGAAAAGAAATGCACACTCCTATTCCTGCGACATTTTTTTCTGGAACTGACAGCAGCAGCTCACACTTTACTCACGCTAAAGATTACTAAGTAGTAGCGCTTTAGAGTAACACAGCAAGTCAAATAAATACATCTTACAAACCACACAAAAGGACAAAATGTGGCCAGTGGAAGATGCTTTTCTTTAATCTGTTCTTCTTCTCAGCCATTGCATGGAAAACTGTCTCTGTAATACACACGCATTTTTGTTTCATGGACTTTATCCATCCTTTAACCTACATTTCCCGAGTTGAGTATATTGTAATTTATCTTATAAATAGGTACAAAGTGTCTGCACTTATACTAGCATTGCATTAGATTTATTCTATTTTTAAATATATGATTGAATTCTTATTATTTGCCATAAAACATTTTGGCCTCTGCAGATTATTATAGTCAAATCATTTCAGACTGGCAACCCTGACATTATTTGTCATATCAAATTCTCCTCAAATGAAAATGATCATAGAGAATGAGGTCAACATGGTTCCTGCCCTAATTCCTGCATTTATTGGCAATTGATATACTTCCTATTTTTGGCCAATAATAATACTTTGAATGATCTATAAAAGATGATCATTTATTAATGAAAGAAAAATCATCTTTAAGAGGGCAATATTTTAGAATAACCTTTATTTGTCACATATACATTACAATACAGTAAAATTTGTTCTTCACATATCCCAGCTTGCTCAAAGTTGGGGGTCAGAGCACAGAGTTGGCACCGCTGGAGCACAGAGGGTTAATCGCCTTGCTCAAGGGCCCAAAGGTGGGAGTTTGGCAATCCCTGGGCTTGAACCCTGGACCTTCTGATCAGTAACCCAGTGCCTTAACCACTGAGCTACCTCTCCCCAGAATATTATAATATTTTAGTGATTGCTGCTATCTATAAACTTTTATTTTATTTAATATTTTTTTTTGTTGCAATAACTATTTCTTAACAGAGTATTCTCCAGTGTGGTTCAGAACACTTGAAATATTCTGGTGCAAGTGTTGAATGAATGTCTATCCTGGGGGGTGGTAGCTCAGTGGTTGAGACATTGGACTTTGAATTGGAAGGTAATGAGTTCAAATCCCTGTACCACCAAGCTGCCACTGCTGGTCCTTGAGCAAGACCCTTAAGCAAGCAACCTTTAACTACTTAGTTGTAAGTCGCTCTGGATAACGGGTCTGCCAAATCCTATAATTGCGACAAAACTATGAAGTACTGATGTCAGAATGTAGGAATTTTGGAAACAGCGTAACCATGTTTGTTCAGGTCTCCAGACTTAGCCTGCAGGAAGCCTGTAAGATCTTGCTCACTGAAACATCTCTGTTTTATATAATACATGCTTCCCCATTGAGGTTGATGCCTCTACAATGAACCAGATCGTGCTTTCAACTAGGGTACTATTCCAATTAATGTCCATCAGGTTTTAAAACAGGAGTGTAACAAAAAGTTGCAGTCGAATTAAAAACTTCATAAATTTACTTAAATCACAAAAAAATAATCCCAATCAACTGAGAATCTAAAGATATGTCATAACATGTTACAACACGTCAACACAGAGCCAGAGATTCCTTTATTGTGAATGTTTTAGCTGTGTGCATAAACCTTTCCATGGGTGCAAAGAACATATTTATGTAAAAGGTCAGGGGAGAACGGACAGACTGCGTCAGGTTGACACAACAGCTATCTTACGGTAAATTCATTAATCCTTCTTCACAATCGTTGTGAGCAAAAATGCATCTCATATCCCACAAAACAATAAAACTACAGTGTGGAGTGGATGGGCAGAAGACTGTCCTTCTTTAGTGTAGAACAGAAACCTGAGGCTACAAGGAGCACAGGTTTACATGGACGGTTGAAGATTGGGAGGTGTGTTGTTTTTCTTGCAATCTGTAATATTCCAGTTTTGGTAAAACTGCAGCAACTTTCCCCCCAGTTTTCCCTGCAGTTTCTGGCTGCAATTTTTTTTAAATAATGACATTGTGGTTATAATAATAATAATAATTTTATTTACAATTCTAATAATAATAATAATAATGATGACAAAACAATATTGTAATATTAAGGGGGCTTTGGCTGACAGGTTTGCATGCTCTAAACATTGGGAACAGGTCATGAAACATCACGTGACTGACAGTCTGTTCAAAAGAATTGTTCCACATTTATCAGCCCTCCGCTGTGAATATGAAAATAACACGTTGTATTATTTTATAAGTTTATTATTAACCAAAATTGGGGGTTTAGTTTGTCTCAAATATGCAGTCAGACGCAATAATAGATGCGTATAACAGATCGAGCCGTAGGATTTTATTTATGCGCGTGTTGAGAGGTCAGTTGTAATGCTGGACAATGTTTCCACCCGGACATATTTTTCGTTGCAACCACACGCTTTTGCAGTGGTCGGCTAATGAAATGTAGCATGTTTGGCCCAAGATATCACAAGTACACCTCAGGCAGTAAATTATAGTATTTATTTGACTGGCTGTTACAAGTAAAATATACAGAAGGATGTTTACCAAAGCGTTTCGTGTGAAATCCAATACTGTTATCAAAGGATCCGACAGGTTTGTAACTAACTAGTAAAGCGTGAGCTGGTTAGCAAAATGCTGCTGATTGGTTGAATCGTATTTGCCTAACTGTACACTGTGTAGGTGCCCTACCTAGTGATGGAAATGCTTTTAAACGCTGTGTGGCACGAAACCATGTAGTTTCAATGGAGGTGATTTGGGATTCGGCTCGTGTTTGGCAGTTTCCAATAGATTGTCTGTCATGGTGTATTCATCTTTTAATTTAGTTGAGTTTGATTGCAGTATGTGTATGTACATTGTTTTGGTTGAATAATAAAACCATATTTGGCTGGTAACAAAATAAAACATTTGATCAGAATTTTATTTCATTTTTTAGTGTTCTTTGGTGTTGTTAATAACGAAATCCCAATGTGCCTTATTTAATATTTTTTTCAAAAACTTCAGCTTTACAAAAAATAAATAAAAAAACGAGATATGGAGCCATTTAGGCATATATATATATATATATATA
>MU551627.1:3266461-3282620 GCA_024362625.1 Silurus asotus
ACTATGAATTAACACATGTGGAATTATATATGGAATTATATACATAACAAAAAAGTGTGAAACAACTAAAAAATATCATATTGTAGGTTCTTCAAAGTAGCCACCTTTTGCTTTGATTACTGCTTTGCACACTCTTGGCATTCTCTTGATGAGCTTCAAAAGGTAGTCACCTGAAATGGTCTTCCAACAGTCTTTAAGGAGTTCCCCGAGAGATGCTTGGCACTTGTTGGCCCTTTTGCCGTCACTCTGCGGTCCAGCTCACCCCTAAACCATCTCGATTAGGTT
Organism: Silurus asotus; assembly: GCA_024362625.1. Taxonomy (NCBI): domain Eukaryota; kingdom Metazoa; phylum Chordata; class Actinopteri; order Siluriformes; family Siluridae; genus Silurus; species Silurus asotus. The sequence continues at coordinate 3,266,747 of MU551627.1, forward strand.
CAGGTCCGGTGACTGTGGAGGCCAGGTCATCTGGCGCAGCACCCTATCACTCTCCTTCTTGGTCAAATAGCCCTTGATGCCTTCAGTGTGACTCTACAATTTTATAGTCATGAAAATAAAGAAAACTCTTTGAATGAGAGGGTGTGTCCAAACTTTTGATCTGTACTGTATATAAAACATTAAACCCCTTTAACCATTGTTGAAATATCTTTACAAACATTTGTACAAACTTTTATTCCCCTCAAAGTTTTTGCTTAGTTTTTTAATCCTTGTGAAATAAGTGAAAACAACTCATCTGTCCTGATCGCTGTTTGGCACGTCCATAGCACTGACACTGAAGATGTTCACATTGAATAAACATCTTACATCAGCATAAAAAAAGTATTTCTTAGGGTATATACAGGATGTAAGCAATTTGTTTCTAACTGGACATGGATTGTGTGAAGTCTGAATGTGTGACTTGAGCTGCCATGGTTTAATTTCCTTTAAAAGCAGTTGTGATCATCAATAGTAATAAGTAAGTAGGAAAAAAAAAACCTGCTGGAGCTACATTATGTAATGCCTGCTGGCTTCAAGAAAATCTAGTCACTGGTTTCATTTCACTAATATTTCATCACTCGTCTGTCTGACAGGAGGAAGCTGAAAGCGGACGTCTCCGCAGCCTTTCCCTCGCTGTCTGCCGATGACCTCAACGAGCTTGTCCCGAACAAAGAAGAACTGAACGTTGTAAAAATCTACGCACACAAAGGAGATGCTGTCACTCTGTATGTGCTCCACCGCAACCCCCTGTTCTTCCAGCTGGAGAAACATTTGTATCCTACAGGTATACTACCTCAGCTGATAAATATTTCACATAGCTCTGTAACAATGTTCAGAATAATAAAAAGGTGCAGCCTTTTTCAGATGTATTTCAGATCAAATGTTTTTTGGACACCTGAACAGGATTCGTATGTTTTTCCCATTTCTCAGTTAGTCCCTATTTGCTGTTATAATAAGCTCCACTATTTTGGGAAGGTGTTCCACTAGATTTTGTGGAGGTTCAGCCACAAGGGTGTTAGTAAAGTCAGGTACTGATGTGCGGCGAGGAGGCCTGGGGTGCAGTCAGCTTTCCAATTCCATCCCAAAAGGGTTGAGGTCAGAGCTTTATAGCAGGTCACTCAACATTTTCCATTTGATTCTATATAAAGCAGATATTCATGGCATTGGTTTGTAGACAGCGACATACTGGAACAGGTTTGTGTCACCTAGTTCAAGTGAAGGAAAAATGTAATGCATCCAAAGACGTTCCATACAATCGTGTGCCTCCAATTTTGTGGTAAAAGTTTGAACCAAATGGGAAAGTGAGGTGTACCAATCAATTTTTTACATATTGTCATATTTTTTGTTTGTTTCTACCAGTGTACACACTTTGGCAATATCCTGATCTGTTGCCTACCTTCACAACATGGCCTCCAGTGCTACAGAAATTAACTGGAGGGGCAGGTGAGTGTTTCCATTAAATGAACATGAGCGTTTGTAAATACGTGTGTGTGTGTGTGTGTGTGTGTGCGTGTGTGCGCATGCTTACTCGCTTTTACTCCATTTCAAACAGATCTGATGCTGCCAGGAGTCGTGATTTCCTCTACAGGTCTACCAGATGTAAACAAAGGGAACAGCTGTGCTGTTAACGTCGTGTCAAACAGGTAAAGAAAAAGAAATGAAAAAAAACCAATTGTGCACATGCATTTATTATTATAGGTATTGGAAGTAAAAAAATAAGTCAAATTCTTTTCCATGATTTGCTGGTGTGTGGTTCATCGACATTTCTCACGGAATCTTGGAAAAGGGGTGATTTTCTTTCTCTCTCTTCTTCTCTCTTTGTTAGAAAAGATGGAATACTTTAATTTTGTATTATTTTTTTTTACTGTACACTGTTTTTAATGCAAAAAAGATGAGTGCTGAAAAAGCAGCTACACAGTTAAGTGGAACTGTTATCTACAATAACTGTGATATTCAAATGTAATAGTGACACTTATGTAGATGAGAAATATGCTACACACTATTGTATTTGAGATTTGACTCTTTGCTTGGATGTACAGAGCTCCGGTAGCGGTGGGTACAGCCGCCATGTCAAGCAGAGAGATGAGGACCAGTGGGATGAAGGGGAAAGGAGTAAACGTGTTACACACGTACATGGACCAGCTGTGGTACGAATCTTCCAAACGTATACATATACATATATTTAATTCCCTACATGCATCAATGAGCCATGACCCTGTCGCTGGTTTACCCCTGTTCCTTACTTGGAGCACTTTTGTTAGATACTGATACAGGAACATCCCATAAGAGCTGCAGTTCTGGAGATGCTCTGACCCAGTCGTCTAGCCGTCACAATTTGGATCTTGTATTACTCACACAAATCCTTATGCTTGCCCATTTTTCCTGCTTCTGACACATCAACTTTGAGGACAAAATGTTCACTTGCTGCATAATATATCCCACCCACTAATTTTGATATTTTAAATTACGTAAATTATCAGCATACCAACCGGAACATTTGCTATGTTTCTACACGGACGGTTTTAATTGCCGGATGTGTGCACCATAGTGGATTTTGGTGATTGATTTGAAACTTGGCATACCAGTGAAACAAATGTTTAGTTGTAATATGTTTTTCATATCTGAGTAATGAAATTGTCAAATAGAAATGTGCGCTGTATTAATGGTGCGTTAATAAAATTAGTGCTGTTGAAATTTTTTTGCTCTAACGCTTTATTAGGCCGTTAATTTTGACAGCTCTTTGCGTTCTTTCCACTGTACTGTTCATGCTGGAATCTATAAACGGTCTTTTTTATACCATTTCTCTACATATCATTTTTGAATAAGTTCCTAATACTTTTTTTTACAAAATCTTATTGTTTGTTGTTAAAACGACGGTTAAAAGGCCGTCTTTGCTATACCTTCATCTACATCCGTTATTTTGTCCACAGGGCTTTTGGAGATAAGTCTGCTCCTCCAGTCATCTCGGTCACCGATCCTTCGGTTCAGGCAGAGGCCGACCTGGATGCCGGGGAAAGTGGAGAAGAGGAAACGGAAGAACTGGCTCAGGAAAGTGAAGGACAGAACGACGTGTGTGGGATGACTGCAGTGGAATCGTCCTGTCAGAATCTCCAGGATCTCAGCATCCAAGATGGGAGGAAAGATGGGAAGACAGAGGAGGTACATGGAGAGCAGGAAGACACGCGATCACTGCAAGGCAAGTTCTCACAGCGTGCTTGTTGTTTATCATTCATATTCATCTCTTTCTTTCTCAACAGCATGCCTCACAACTTCTGGCCATGTTTTCTTAGAAATGTTCCACCAAATTTATAGTCAGTATAATTAATGATCCATCCTCTCTTGTCCTCTTTCATGTTAATGTCTCATTTGGACAAAACATTTTTCTACGTTGTTTTAATTCTGCAGTTCCAAATCAAATAAAAAATTTTATTTGACCATCGCTTCACACATATCCATACCCAATGCTAAACAAAAACACTGCACACATTACTTTTTAACTACTGCCCGTCTTTTTCTCTTCTCGCTTCTGTACAGAGCAAATGGATTCTCTGTTGTTCCAGTGTTTCCTCCACGCCCTGAAGAGTAAAGTGAAGAAGTCGGAGCTCCCCCTGCCGACCGGCACTTTTCTGCGCAAGCACATGGCCGCATGCTGGTAACTATAATTTTCTCTCTCCCACTCCAACCCAAATGGTCTGCATCATTCACCCTTTGACACGCAAACAAGGCCATTCCGACTGACTAAAAGCCCACCATTCTTGACATAGTTGGCGAGTCAGAACAGGAGCACCTTCAAAATCTGCAACTTAGAAATGATATATAAATATAAGTATGTTTTAAGTACAACTTGCTGTGATTTACACAGACACCTGAGGTTATTATCACACCATTTACTTGGAGGAATTACACATAGTGCAGAAACGTACATATATACCAACCACACCAAGCTGCCACTCCCGGGCCCCTGAGCAAGGCCCTCAACCCTAAAGCTGCTCAGTTGTATGAATGAGATCAAATGTAGGTCATTCTAGATAAGGACATAGTATTATCATCTATTCATTATTTGTTGTTGTATTATTGTTTACTTTATGCCAAGTATGTTTTTAATCACTGTTTTCATAATTAACATTTTTTTATCTTGTATTTGTTCTTGTTTTTTAGTCCGAAAGGAAAAAATCTGGACATAAAAAAATCCAGCTATAAGAAGGTACGTAAAAGTCTTTAACTTTATCTCTCTCTCTTTCTCACGCATTCTTTGTCTCTCTTCTTTTCTCTTGATCTCTCTAACTTTTTCCCTCGTTTACACTTTCTCTGACAAACACTCCTTTTCTCTCACTTTTCCTCCATCTTTCAAACGTTCTCTCTCCTACACTTTCATTCTTTCACTCTCAATCTTTCTCCCCCCCTCATTCTTTTACGTCATCTATCTTTCACACACAATCCTTTTCTCTCACCTTTTCTCTATCCTTTACACTTTTTCTCTTTATCTCTCATTTTTTTTCTCTTTCACACTTTCTCTCACACACTTTTTCTCTCACTTCTCTTCCGCCTCTCACACTTTTTTTACCTTTTTTTTTCTCTCCTTCTCTCTCTCTCGCTCTCTCTCTCTCTCACACACACACATTCTCTCATTTCTCACTCGCTCTCTCACTTTATCTATGTCTTTCATACAACCTTTTCTCTATCTTTGACACTTCTCTTTTATTCTCTCTCTCTCTCTCTCTCTCTCTCTCTCTCTCTCTCTCTCTCTTTCTCTCTCTCTCTTTTTTTTTTCTCCATCATTCTCAATGTCTCTTTCTTCTCTTTTATACTTTAACTATCTGTCTTTCATGCACTTCCTTCCCCTAATTTTCTCTCTCACACACATTCTCTAATTTCTCTCTCTCTCTCTCTCTCTCTCTCTCTCTCTCTCTCTCTATCTCTCTATCTCTCTATCTTTTATATTTTATCTGTCTTTCACACAAACTCTTTTTATCTCACCTTTTCCTTATCTTTTATATGCTCTCTCTCTCTCTCTCTCTCTCTCTCTCTCTCTCTCTCTCTCTCTCTTACACACACACACACACATTCATTTCTCTATTTCTTTTTGTCTATCATTATTAACATGTCTCTCTCTTTCTCATTTTAACTCTCTGTCTTTCACACACTCCCTTTCTCTCATTTTCTCTCTATCTATCACACCTTCTTTCTTTCTCCCTCATTTTCTCTATTTCTTATACTCACACACTCTCTTTCTTTATAATCCCTAGCTCTCGAAGTTCCTGCAGTCTATGCAAAAGGAGCACAGTCTGGTTCGGGTTAAGGAGCTCAGTAAAGGAGTGGACAGCATTGTAGAGGTCGACTGGAGGAACCCTGAGTATGTACAGTCAGTACACTTGCATTAAATCAGCAATATATCCCTGTGTGTTATATCTCAGTGTGTAGCATTAATATTAATAAGGATAATATGTGCCTGATGCAATATGTTGGTTGGTATATCATGTAGATTCTAATGCAGATTTTGTTGGATGTGTGTTGCATTAAGTTGAATCGTGTACTGAATATCCAGTGAAGTCAGACCAGTGATTTTATTTCAGATTGTGTTCCTTCTGCATCCCTGAGGACTGGGAGCCTCCAGAGGACTGTGCTGAGGATAGAGTGAGCTGTGAGGTGGTCTACAAACCCCCTGAAATCACCCTGCTTTACGCGGTCACCGCACGCCTAGAGCCCCTGTTCCAGGACGCAAAGAAAAAGTGAGCACCTAGATCAAGTTGGCTTGTTAGTGCATGCATGCAGGAATAGTTATTAACCTTTCTGATGACAATCCTAAAATTGTACATGCCCCAAAGCAAAACCGTCCCAGATTTAAACAGGCTTTTCTGTGAAATGGCAAATTATAATATGATTTTAGCATTAGAATGATTCAATAAGCAAAGGTTCTTCTTGAGCATGTTTGTCTTCTGCAAATTTCACCCACATGACAGCCCTCAATATATTCACTAATGTGAGACTGTTGTAATGACACATTTGTAAAACACTCCAGGTAGTAAGGACTCTTATATCTTCCTAACAGCAGCCATGATTTCTACTGCCAGACACACTGTGATGTTATTTTAGTAGTAGTATTTTTATTAGGGGGCCAAGCACCACTGGTGTGTAGCTACCCTGTCATAACAATTTCTTGTTTTTGTTCTTCTTCTTTTTATTCTTCTATTTATTGTGTCTATGACATCCCATAGAACCAAAGCAAAGGTTGTTGAATTTGGCACATTAATTGTTACTATTCTGGTGAAATTTGGGTCAAGTGCTGCCACCATCAGGCCAAATTAGAGCCTAAAATGGAAGAAATTGTATTTTCTTAACTATTGTGCAATATTTAAAAACCAGGCATCTCTGGATTCTCTGTGCAGAGGACGAGTTCAGCACACCCTATGATGCCAATATGCACCTAATCAATTATTTTGGTCATCCTTAATAATTGTTCTTGCAAATTTCATCCAGTCTTCACCAGATTCGGCTCGTATCATTAAACCTTTCCTAAAACAGTCAGAGAATTCCAGGGAAAACAGTTTGTCAAAACACACACTTCATAGTTCACCACATGAGCTACAAATTATAGAAAAGCCCTCTTTATTATCATGATTATTATGTAGAAACTGTAACCATAGCAAACAGAAACTCTTAGTTGCTGATATTCACCTTGGTGTGCTTATGTGCGACCTTTTTCTTTTTTCTTTTTTTTCCTTTTCAGAAAGGGTGCAGTGCTACAGGCCAGTGAAGTCCGGAGCATCATCACCGATTATGTGAAAAGTAACGAGCTGGTCCACGAAATCAACAAAAGGTGTTACTTTGATGCAAGAGACTTCCATTCTCTTTTGAACACATAATCTGCTTCTTGATTGCTTGTTGTTTTTAGGGCATTCTTTAAATGGCAACAATATTTTTGCAGTATGTAAAATGACGTTATGTAACGCAAGTCTAGCATGCGTTGCCATGCTGATGAACGTCTGTCACTTGCGAAGGAAATTATCTGGATTATGGAATATAATTCCTATATATAATATATATAAATATAATTTTAGGAATTCCTGAAAAAACTTAATCTGGTACCTAATTTCGCCATGAGCTTTTCGTTACTAGCAGCAAACTCTTACTAGGTGACAATAAGTGTCTGTAGACAACGAAAATATTAGCCCCCACCCTGTATGTAGTGCTTGACGATCAGGAACTGTCATGGCCACGGTACCATTAAGACTTTATTTCTAGCTGTATGGAAACAGAAACAGTTTTTCTTCTTTGCAACCCAACTCCCTCGAAGGAAACACGTTCGATTTATACTATATACACTATAATTGGCAAAAGTATTGGGACACCTGACTTTCCAAGCCATATGTATAGGTTCTTTCCCAAATTCTTGCTACAAAGTTGGAGGCACACAATTGTGTATGATGCCTGTGGATGCGGTAGGTTTAAATTTTCCCTTCACTTGAACTAGGAGACCCAAACCTGTTTAAGCATGACAATGCCCCAGGCTTCCTTACTGTACGTATTGAACCTGCTTGTGGCTCTAAATGTGCAAAAATTTTGCACATCATCCTGGAAGAGTGAAGGGTTTTATAATGGATGAGGAATACATGTGGAATGCAAATGTTTGAAAAAGAACATGCAAATCTTCTGGTCAGGTGGCAACAAACTTGCCATATTGTAAAAGTTTACTCAATAACCGTTAAATAAAAAAACGTAATGTTTTACATTATATACAGAAATGGCCACATGATTTATTGGTGCCTTTTGTTCTTTGTGTTGTTTTCTGTATTGGGCAGTTATGTGAACATTAGTCCCGTGCTGTGCGACTGCTTACTGGATAAATCGGAGTATCAGGAGGTCGGGACGTTAAAATGGGACGATCTCTTCAGCCGGTAAACCCCCTTTACTGTTCTTCTTTCTGTAATGCTGTAATGCTTACGTACAGGTCTGTTTATTGATCCCGAGTCATCGTCGTGGTGAACTTGGCATGTGGGCATTAAAAAATGCAATTACATTTTATGAGCATTTATGAGCGTCTGTGTCAAGCATGTGGATCCAAAATGTAGGAATGACGTGGACTTTATTATTAAAAGAACATCTGTAATATTCAGACGGAGTAGAGTGCATTGTTTAGCTTTAGTGTAAAAAGAGTGGTGCTGGTTTTTTTTTTTTTTTTTTTTGATGACATACGGCTGTGTTTCCAGGACTCTGAGCAGGATGCAGTCCTGCCATCAGCTGCAGTTTCCAGGCCAGGTTCCTGTGGTCAGGAAAGGGCAGGTGGACCCCATCGATATCAGTGTAGCCTCCAGAGGCTCTAACAAGAAGGTATGGGTCTGACTGATTAACAGTTTAGATGTACACCAAATGTACAAAAGTTAGTGGACACGTGACCATAAGATTGGTATGTGCTTTTGGGACATCCAAACCCACATTTAGTTCCCATTTGCTGTTATGTTGGCCTCCACTCTTTTGGGAAGATGTTCCACTAGATTTTGGAGTGTGAATGTGGAGATTTGTACTCATTTAGACACAAGGGTGTTAATAAAGTCAGGTAATGATGTAGGGTGAGGAGGCCTGGGGTGCAGTCAGCGTTCAGTCATCAGTGGTGGAGTGTAATAAATTAAATGCAATTTGTTACTGTACTTAAGTAGCTTTTTTGTGTATCTGTACTTTACTGAAGTATTTCCGTATCTTTACTACATTTCAAAGTCTGAAGTATTTAATTGGCGTTTGGTGGTTTCTACGTATCACCAACATCCAGTTCGGCGTCAGTTCAACATTCAACATTTTGAGAGGAATAAATGATTGAAGAAACTCCTGACTCGAACACGCCACAACACCCGTGCACAATGTTTTTGACGTGGTTGGAAAGAAGGTCTTGGGTTTGAGATCATTTTAATAGATATCGATCTGTTTGACTCAATAATATCATTCTATTAAGAGATTGTCATTAAGTCGAGTTATAGGGCATTATAACCGTAATAAATCATAGTACTCGGGATACTTAAGTACATTTGAAGGCAAGTACTTGGGTTAGGGTTAGGGTTTTTTTTATTTTTCCTCAAGTGAAAGTTTAACGGGACAGCACTTTTTACTGGAGTCACATTTTACCTACGGCATCTCTACTTTTACTCAAGTACATGGTTTGTGTACTTCATCCTCCACTGCAATTCATCAGGGTTCAAGGTTGAGGACAGTAGCAGGAGCATACCTCTCAAAAATCTTCTACTCCAACCCATTTAAACCATATCTTCATGGTGCTCACTTTGTGCTCCTGTATATGCATACATTAAATACATACATATTATATTTTATAGAGTATTGGGACACTTGATGTTTCCAGTCATATATGGACTTATTAGATCTTCATTGAGTAATTAATATAAATTAAATAAAATATTTATTTAAATGAAGAATTATTTTTAATTTAATGTTGTTATTTGCTAGTTTGTGATAGAGAACTCAGACTTTTCAAGCTGTGGAAGTCTTTGTAGTATTTATGGTGCAAGCGTGTCCCCCTGCCCCAAATTCTGCATGTGTGTTTAGGTGACAACAATAAAGAACTTGGAGGGGTTTGGGATAGAGCCAGCTGTGGTAGCAGACACCCTGCAACATGTAGTCCAAGCCAGTTCCGTCCTCCACGATGTCCCTGGAGCCAAAGACCGGCAGCTTGTACAGATTCAGGGCAACCAGGTGCATCACATCGGCAAACTGTTACTAGGTAAAGCTCGGCTTAACGTACAACCACACTGATCCGTTTATTTGCTCCCATTTCTGCTTATTGCTTATTGTCTGTCGTGATTTGTTTCAGAGCAATATCAGATCCCTCGCAAATACATCCAGGGTTTGGATAAAGCTCCGAAAGCAGGCAAGAAGAAATAACACGTGCCTTACACTACCTGTACAATGCTGAAACATAGACATGAACTGCTGGCCTTATTCAGAACTTGTGTACTACTCCTAGACTTCTCCTCCACCACAATGGAATCAAATACTAGAAGAAAACAATTCAGCTTTCAAGATTTTGATAAATGTGGTACATAAAAATGTGAAGTACAAAAAGCCAGAAGATGATACACATTATTTTTATGTAATGTAACCATAATGCTATAAAACCATACCATTTCAAAAGTCTTTTTTTCTCTCCGAGTTTTTTCAATTATTATTTAATAGTAAACTTGGCAAGTTCTAAACAAATATGCTTATCTCCATTTTTTATTTCCCATTTGATTTTCATCCTGTCCGCCATTTTTTAGCAACCTAATTACAATCATGGTTCATGGTTCAAAGCATAGTTTTATGGTGTCAGATGAGCTGGATAAAAAATTATAAAAATCTGCTGGGATTTTTACTCAATAGTTTCTAGCATTCACACTCATTGCTAATAAAATAACCTCAGACATCAGAGTTTAAGTTTTTTTACCTCAAATCCTATTCCTGGCTGCACAGAACAGAAATCTAAAGCTAAAATGGGCTTTTAAAGATATAAAGCACACGTTTTTTTTTTTTTTATCAGTGAATTGAATTTGATCGGTTGCATTTATGTGACATTTTCTTATTATGTTTGCCATTTGGTCCTGCTATCTCTCAGGGCAAAAGTAAGGCATGCTTCAAGACTCTTCTCTATTCTATCATCGGCTGGTAAAATTGTCTACCACTTGATGTTCGAGCAGCCGGAGTCACTAGCAGTCTTTGAACGATGTCTAAAGACTTACCACTTCCATAAATATCTAAAATAACAGAATTAAATGCAAGTTAACAGACAGAGTTTTGAGAACGATGGTACTTTCAGTTTGTGACCTAATAAACCATCATGAAAATGTATTTATTGGTAAAGACTTCAAAGCACTTAAAGGTGTAAAAATAAAATAAATGTAATTTGAACACAGTGCATGCTGTAATGTAGCAGGGTGATCTGGGCTTTTCCTAAATGACACTGATTATCTCTTCATCATGGTTAGTGAGTGAGATAAAGTAGGCGTAAAGATTTAAGCAAGTTGTGTTGGCTAGACGACTGGGTCAGGGCATCTCCAAAACTGCAGCTCTTGTGGAATGTTCCTGGTCTGCAGTGGTCAGTATCTATCAAAAGTGCTCCTAGGAAGGAACAGTGGTGAACCAGCGACAGGGTCAAAGGCTCATTGATGCAAGGGCTGGTTCATGTTGTATCCAATAGACGAGCTCCTGTAGCTCAAATTGCTGAAGATGTTAATGCTGTTAATGCTCGACGGGTCACAACTGTTTTGTCAGCAAAAAGGGGACCAACACAATATTGGCAGGTGGTTAAAATGTTTTGCCTGATCAGAGGCCTTACATGGTTCATAATGCCAAAAGTCTTCAGCACAGCAGCATGAATTAGCCTCTGATGAAGAATAAGCTAACAAGATTAAATCTAACCTTTTCATAATGCTAATGAGTACTGAAAGAGCTGTCTGGACACGCACAGTAAATCTTGATCGATCTATCTGGAAAGAACTGTGGGTTGTTGTTTTTTTTTTCCCCCAATCAAAATAAAGATAAGTGGCATCAACCATCCCTACTAAGAAAACTGCATAATTTACGCAGCTGTCATAATCAAGAAATCTTACTTTGGTATTATACAAGTAAAAAAAAAGAGAGAAAACTCTTTTCTCTCCAGTCTGCTTTCACTCTTAACCACCAGTTTAAAGCTGTGCACTGTATAATTACAATCCATCACTTCTGACTCTAAAGCATGTTGAAGCAATACTTCTGAAAACAAAAATGTTCTGAAATATGTACTGTCTAATGCGAACGAGCAGTTATGGGTGTTTTTGGCCGTGCAGAGTGAAACACACACATTGTATAACCGGGTTTCATAATCTAGAATGTAGTTAACTTATCATATAAACATGGGAGAGAAAAAAAAACCTGTGTGTGTTATAATAGTTTATTATAATTTTCATTGCATAACAACCTTTATTATTCTGCCGATGCGCTACGGATATTGAATGCCTATTTGGCTCGAGCTGTCTGTTGTTGGACGGACTTGTTTTTGGACCGCATAAGTATGTTTTTCAAGGATATTAAATTTCAAATGCAAACATAGCAACACTCCCAAACAATATAAACGCCTCATAGATGCAGCGTATTTGCACAAAGGCAATATTAAGGGTGGTTTTATGGTGTTCCAACTGACTGAGAGGAATAAACTTGTGAAAAGTAGGTGGAGGAGGATTGAATCAACATGACCAGACACTGATTCAATTTTATGCCAGTTTCAAAGCTCCTAAAGGTGAGCTCAAAATGAATTCTAAATGTGTACATTCTAGTTACCAATAAAGTGAATTACTGGCACCAGTTTGGTTTCACCATGCTTTAGTCTGTAGGATGTTTACAAAGGATAAAAGTATGTATATTATATAATATATCTAAATGAAAAATCGTTGCAAATGAGATGTTTTAAACACGAAGCAAACAACAGAAAAATAGGAGGGGAGAAAAAAATATTTTTGAAACGAGCATCTCTTTGTCCAAATCTGATATGAAGAATGGACTGGCATCAAAGTCATTAGAGGATATTTACGCCACAACACTGTTGAATCCTGGAATCTGGAACAATCTGTTCATTTTTCTATATATGAAGCTCGAAGCTCTGACAATCACTCTGGCAATAATCACAGGTTTATATTAATGCACTCACTTCAGTACAGATATTTACACAGACACATTGATCTGGTGAAGTTCACTAAGATGGTCATTTAACATTTAAGGAGTCAGAACTTTTTAGATTCTCGGCAACATACTGTAAGAAACGTATTAAGAAATATATTAACATTTGAAAATGTCAGCCAATATATTTTGGTTTTAGAGGAATAAAGACATTAAGAGAAACCTCAATAAATTTCAGGTTAATGACTGTATCTGCCTCTTTCATTTGTAAAACTGATGATTTTTTTCAATATTGACACCCTTTCTAGCTTACTGACTGAAGGTTAACAGAAACACACAGAACATGTTTTGAGATGTGTCTTTTATTAAAACTGAACATAGAAGAAAAAAATCATTGCATGCTAAATCAATAAAACATGAAACAATTACCAATTGAATATTAATTCATGGAATTTATATTGTTATACCTACAAAATCTTCTTTGTACTGATGAAACTGAAAAATGATGCGGAAATACGTGTCATTTCTTAAACATCAAGGTTTACAAGCAACACGGTAATGCATGCGATTCAGAAACTTATTTGACTACATTCCCAGCACATTTGACTTCATAACCATTGCAATTTCCGTGTTCTTTCCGAGGTCTTGAAAAATGTGGATAAAGAACATTAATTGCAATTAATGAATCAGAATCAGAATTAGGTTTATTGGCCAAGTGTGTTGACACACACAAGGAATTTGGTTCCAGCTGTTAGTGACTCTCAAAAGTACAGACATAAATAAAACCTATACATGACAAAACAGACAATATGAGACAGTATAGACAGTGTGGGTAATAAAAAGGGATACAGACCAGTAATGTACATAAAGTGTGGGAGTGCATGGTAGTGCAAATGACAGTATTGTGTGTCAGGTATGATTAGAGAGTTTACTATAAAACTTTTTACAGTATATAGTAGCCATAGTGTGTGCAACATATACAGATAATGTGATGATTGACAGTTCTGTGCAGTACTAAATATATATGAGCAGGGACTATAATTATGGTCAGTTGTTAATGAGGCTGATTGCCTGGGGAAAGAAACTGTTCCTGTGCCTGGCAGTTTTGGTGAACAAAGTTCTGTATCGCCTGCCAGAAGGGAGGAGCTGGAAGATGTTGTGACCAGGGTGTGAAGTGTCATTTACGATTTTTCTGCCCGGTTTTTGGTTCTTGTTTGGTACAGGTCCTGGAGAGTGGGCAGGGGGCCACCAATGATTTGGCATTGACCTGGCATATTATACACACAATATTGCACTTTGCACTTCTCAAGAAAAATATGCAGTTTTTAACTTTGTGTTCTTTAGTTTGTTACTCCAAGTGAACCCTTAGAGCCTGTATGTTGTATTTTTTATCAGAGAGTTGGACTCCAATAGTAAAATAAGTGTTTCTACTCCATCAACTTTCCAAATAGTGCCTCATATGTTTCCTGATGGATCATTTGTGATCAAGCGAAATCTCCACAGAATATATTTGACACAGGTTATAACCTCCTGTCTGAATTTGCTCTGTGTGCACGCATACAAGTACATGTTAATGGCAGCGTTGCTGAGGCTGATCATGGTGCCAAGATTCGCAGCAACGTTTATACTCAGGCTGTAGTCATCGCGATCCAACGTCCAGCCATTGGTGCGCAGGATGATCTGGGTGATAGATCGTGTGATGGTCAGCAGCACGAAAGTCATGGAGACGGTCACCAAAAGCACCACGGATTTCCTCTTCCGTGAACGTAGCAGCGGCGTCACTTTTTGGCCCGATGTGCATATTGTGTGCACTCGGTTAGTGAGGGAGATCTGGCGCAGCGTCAGGCCGTTTAAAACCCCGATAATGACAAATGGCAAAATGTGTGAGACGATAGTCTGCATGCTCACCATGGCAAGTGTGTAGTGAATGGTGGCATTGGGATTATATATGCAAAACCAGCGCTGGAGATCCTGCCTGTATGTTGATATATAGGCCCAGTAATAGGGCAATGCCAAAAAGTGACCAAGGGCAAAGATAATACAGATGGTCCATAGTGTACCATGAGGTACGCCGAACTGCTTCCTTAAACTGTAGGTAGTAATAGAGAGGAAACGCTCTGCAGTAAAGGCCACTACCAGCCATGTAGAAGTGTTGGAGGCACCATAGGTGAAGATGTCCCTCAGGCTGCACCATGGCTCCTGAGACCAAAAGGGCTCCACCGTGAGGTATTTAATAGAGAGCTCCAACACTACGATGAACACCAGGACAGCTGTGTCAGCTATAGAGATGGCTATCAGGTAGAAGGTGCTCGATTTGGAGAGCATACATTTACGTCTCCAGAAAATCACGAAAGACATAATGTTTGCTGCAGGAAAAAGCGAAAGATTCATCATTTTCATTACGATTTTTGCAGGCCCTACATTATTTATAATTTAAAAGTAATTTTTTTTAACTGGGATCCTGTCTAGTTGCCTTTGAAAATATATAGCATTTTATGTTTAATTGAGTAGATTATGCTTGAATGTTGTCAGAAATTCATCAAAATGAATTGGAGGATAAGCAATAAAAATGATCTAGGATCATCTTAGGGTTCCAAAGGTTTCCACTGGTTTGGCTGCAAGGTTTTCATCACAACAAAGCAAAAGCCATGACGAAGAATTGACGAAGATAAACAGGTAATTTAGGTGAGTAAAAACTTGCAAGCACACCCATCCCTATGTGGACAAGATTAAAATACCACACAGACTTTTATCTTTTTGTCTCATAGTCCTAGTGATCTCACTAAGATCCTATAAGAATATTACATGTACATGCTGGATGTGCAAATGAGTATAAACATAAATACTCACAAGGGATTCCAATAGCTGCGAGAGTAGGATAATAGACTCTCTGCAGGTGGATCATCCAGTGCTCCTGAGCCTCCATTTCTTTCCTCTGACTCCACTGTAACTTGGAAAGACATGGAGCAGAGAAAATGTTGGGCACCGATGTCCCACCCACATGACTGTCTTCCTGGAAATATTGTGGGAGGTTTATCAGTTCTGTTAATATTGACATGGCTGGGGATAATTTGAGCTTAGATGGTAATTAAATCATAAAGTTCACTTGGTTTTCACACTGATTTCTAATTCTTTTGACACAGTAATGACAATCAATATACAGTATATATACTGTGTGAATGTATGTATATATATATATATATAT
>MU551627.1:3282648-3295148 GCA_024362625.1 Silurus asotus
TTTTTTACATAACTTTTTTTTTACATTATAACATTTCATTTTCTGAAATATTACACAATCCAGTCTCAGCCTGAGTAACATGTCAGATCCATTAATTCTCAGAGGAACCAAGCCTGGACTATCGCTGATGAATATGGCCAGAAGATGGCAATATTAGAACTCATGCAGGGGCCAAAGCAGGTATAATAAATCTTTGAAAAAGTAGGTCTACATGCATCCTGACAGCATGTGGTCCAAGGCCTGGGTTACTGATGAGCCTCCAGCAGGAGCTGTGTGGGTTTCATGTTGGTCCAACCATCCCGAAGCATCACATAGTAGGCAGGCGCTTTATCTCAGTAATTACCCTTCACTATAAATTACTTACAATTAATCACAGATAAGCCGTTCCCATAAGATACAACAGTAATGACTTTATACTAAAGATAGTTTGACATTTAAATATACATTTTGTATTTGTTTTCTACGGTACTAAACTAATATGTCAATATACATTTCAGTCTTGTGTTCTCTTCATTAGGAAATAGTGGCATTTTCATTTTCTTCTGCACTATTTCAGTACTGTAGGTGCATTTTCTGGGCTTTTTCTATAATTTAAATTTTTTTTTTTTTTTAAAAGCACAGTTTAAACATCTTTATAAGCTTTATAAGTTTCTAAGATAAACCCCAATTGAGTAAAACGTTTTTTATTCCTTTATAGAGAACACTTTCTTTCCAGACTCACTCAGTGTCTCTAAAAGGTACTTCAGGTCACCTAATAAAGGGTTTTATGACTGTTGGAAAAGCTGAATTGGCTGTTTTCCAGCAGGTAAGCCAAACCATGAGTTGATCAGAGGATGAAATTGATTAAGTTGGTCAAGCTACTTACAGGGCTGTCAAGTCTGTATGACAATTCTTACACAGAATCTAGCCTAGTATAATCTAGCCCCCAAAACTACCCAAGTATTTAATAAATTTAGGCAAAAAAACAAATCCAATTGTAAATAAAACCAGGCACAAAACAAGACTTAATAATTAATCAAAAATCTAGGTCGTTCAATAAACCTGGCCTAAAATAAGCCTAAATGTGAACAAAACAAGACAAAATAGTGTACGAAAGTAGCCTGAGAAAACTTGACAATAAAACCAATAATGGAATTAGCCTATAAACTATAAAAAATATAAAATATTCAGTAAAGCAATGCCAGCTGCCTGCCCAATAGTCAATAAAACAAAACTCTCTAAAATGTAAAGTTTTTATTTGAAACCGAATTTTAAACAGAAACCTGACTGCCATTGTCATGTTAAAATGTAAGATCTATTTCATTTTTCAAAACATTATTCAATAACCCACAGAAAATAAATAGGCCAAACTAATGCTATATTTCTACTTTTTATTTTGCCATGCATTAAAATTCAAAACTAGGAGAAGAACATTTTCGAGGTGCCGGTGTAGCAAAGGGAAATGCAAATGGGTTTGTTTCTGTGAGTATCTGTCAGTACTATTTTCAGGTTCACCTACTATGACCTACTTACCCACTGGTTACTAACCTGAAACCCCTCAAAGTTAGATTTTGTATTTTCTCTATTACACATCACATAGTTTCTTTTTTGTTAGTTAAAATATCATCAAGACAAAATGATTTCTTTTTTGACAACAGCTACAAGCTACATGTAAGCTAAGCTAACAAAATATATGCCACATTATATGAACAGGTTTGGGTACATGTGGCTACAATTGATCAGTAATTCCAGCACCCAAGCGCTTAATCATTAAGCTTGAATTTAATTGTGAAATCTCTGTGCTGCTGTTTAGCTGAATTGAACTGAAGCTTTAACTGAATTGAACTGAAGCTTTCTGTAAAAAAATCACTATATCTTTATCCTCTGGGCTCCTGGTGTCTGTATAAGAGAGAGTGACAGCTTCTCTGATCCATCCACCATATTATTTTTGTCTTGCTGAGAAGATCTCAGAAGAAAAATTTATATTTTTTAAAGTACTATTTTTTGTGTGTTATGTCTTTTTATTCATTGGTTGCTAACCTTAGTTAGCTAACATTAGTTAGCAACCCTAAAATTCAGTCAGTCTTTCAATTTCTTTTCTGAAAAGAACCAAATATACAATTTATTACTCAAAGAATAAATTGTGTAAAGGCATTTATGCATCCTTGTAAGGAAGCCCAAAAAAGAAAAAGAAAATTTCCTGATATAATGTCATTTATGAGAATGAGAGAAATTGCAAATGCAAACTTTTAGCGCTTGTTCTTCCCCATCAACCAGTGCAGTAGTTTCTGGGGCGTGAATTTAAATTTTTTTCCCCATGCATTATTATTTTTTATTTTTATTTTTACTCAGTAATGGATATTATTTTAAATTTAGCTAAGTACAATACTTAAAACAAACCATCCTTAGGAAAAAATTAAAATACTGATTTAAAAAACTACTTTAAAAGGTAGAAGTACATAAAAGAACTACTCAATTCCAATAATGCGAGTAAATGTAATTCATTACTTTCCACCTCTGATAGTAAAGCACTGGAAGGCATGAGACAGATCCAGGACTTCACAGAGAAATTATATCTCACAGGCAATGTTGTAAATCCAAAAAAGAAACCCTCCTACCAAGAACAGTAAAAATAAAATGACAATCATTTGGCAGATGCTTTTATCTAAAGCAAATGTCAATTGAAATAAAAAAAAGTTAAATATTAAGCTTGTTGAACAAGATCCCAATAGTGGCAGCTGGAAAGTACTAGGATTTGAACTCAACCTTCAGAAATGAGTGTATGTCATTTCAGTATTAGTGTAGCATAGACAGCTTGACAGAGAAATCAATCTACAAATGCATTGTTACGGTCATCCAGAGATGGCAAAGGTACACACATCCTTCACCCACAGAAGTACAGATACTCATGCATTAACATAGTCTGGTAAAAGTTGAAGTACTGACTACACTTTTTCACTTTTTCACAGTTAAAATAAAGAAGTTTGAGCTTTGACATGTACTTAAGTAAAAAAGTAGCCATTACTACCATCATATTAATGTACTAAAACAAAGAAATATCTAAATCTGTTACCTAATGAATGTATCCAGGCTGAACAACCACAATATAGAACACAAGTAGAGAAAAGATCATGATGTTTAAATAATCAGGAATGTCTCTGTTCAGTCATGTTTACATCGCTGACTCCCTCTGTCTCATCCACATTAGCCCTAGATTTCTTGTGTAAAAAATGTAATGAGTGAAAATGCTTTGTTACATCTTATCTCTGGTGTCATCTTTTTCAAAACATGATAGACTCATTTTTAAAAGTAAAACTGACCAGATCATATCTTGGCCTCATTGATTAGCGTTGTAATTTCAAAATCATACACATAGACATAGTGGTAACATGTTATTACTACACTTGATCGGTCTTTGGGAAGAATAGAATTCAGTGATTGTTCTTTGAGACAATAAGTGATAAGTGATTTGTCTTCGAGACAAATAGTGATGAGTGATTTGTCTTTAAGATAAATAGTATTCAGTTATTGGTTTGTTTAAAGAAAGTTCATCAATTAATTGTCTTTGGGAAGAATAGCGATCGGATTATTGATCTTTAGGAAGACTGGTATTTGCTGATTGGTTTTGGGAACGATGGAGATAACTGATTGGTCTTTGGGAACTTTTAAAATAAAGCTGCTAAAACTGTTTGAAAAAGTAATACAATCTTCCAGCCAACTTGATACATTAGTTCAACTCATTAAGCATAGTCCTTAGCCTACACAAAAAGTTATTTATTAAAGAATGACATACTGACATACATTAAATCCAATTTTAGTTAAGTTGTAGAACATCTAACAAACATGTCGGTTTCTCTGATAAACAACTTTTTCTTACCAGTCCTTTGCACTGTAAATACAGTATAAGAAGATTATTTATACAGTAAAAGAATGTTTGACTGGTAAAAATGCTTGAACTGGAGGCTCCAGTATATTCCTGTTCATATGAAATGCTTAACATTTAAAACACATCCTTATTAAAGAGGTTAAACTCTGAATAAAATGCTTAGCTGAAGCTGTCAACTGTAAGAGCTGTCTGCATAGCTCTTCTGTTTGGTCATGGGTGTATTCAAAAACATTAACGTGTGTGACAGGCTTGGCTCGACCACTACTGCAGTGACTAATGAGTTGTCTTGTATCTCTTGTGCATGATGGATGCGGTTCACCTTTATAAAGACACATCACCCTGCTCTCTACGCATGACCTCAGCCTCTCTCTCTCACAGTGACTGTGACTTGAATTAAAATGGAAGAGTGTATTTGTTTGTGTGTGTGTGTGTGTGTGTGCGTGTGTGCGTGTGTGTGTGTGTGTGTGTGTGTGTGTGTGTGTGTGTGTGTGTGTGTGTGTGTGTGTGTGAGGTCGGTTACTCTGGATGATTAATTTGAAAATCGCAAAGCATGCTGGAATCATGATCTACTGTATAACAAAACTAAAGGGTGTCCCTTAATCATACTCCTTCCTTTACAGTTGAAGAAATTCTGATTGCAAAACTATTATGGTCGAGCTTAACAACATTGGGTCTCATCATAGGTTTACGATTCGTGTTAATGCACATGAATACATTAACTGAAAGATAGATCGTCAGCCCAATTCATTAAAGGTCTATTCTCAGCAGGGGCTTGTCTAAAGAGGGGAGCACGGGGTGGCACCGTGTCTTGGGCCCCCGCAAGAAGTGATCAGAGGATAACTGCATTTAAAATCTCACACGCTGATGTCATACACTAATCAGCAGTGTAGCGCCACTTGAAGTAGAACACACACCTGGTTAACTGCCAATTATTTCTTGTATATTTACGATTTAAGAGTGCTGTCAATTTCAAAGCTCAAACAGGACAAGCATGATTTTGCAGGCTGCAGACCACATCTTTGTTCGTTGTAAGTATTAAATTATAATTATAGGCCTATATAATGTAAATATATATATACAACATACACAACATATTCCCCTCCAGAGTTGCAGTAATGTTTTACCAAGATCTTGTATTGATGATGGGAGAGTGGGACTGGTGCGTAAAGTCTTCTCTAGCACATCCCAAAGATTTTAAGTGTGAAAGTGATGTCTCATGCGCCCCGAACCACTCTTTCACAATTTGAGTCTAATGAATCCTGCCATTGTCATCTTGGAACATGTGAGTGGCATCAGGAAAGAAAAAAAATCCATTGCTGAAATAACCTGGTCATTCAGTATATTCAGGTAGTCAGCTAAACCCAATTTTAGTAGATTTAGCATTCTTAGATGTTTTCTTTGCTTGATGCACGCCAATATTTGTACTCTTCTGAAACAAATGAACATCTTTTCCACGACCACATGATGTGTCTTCTGACATGGTTGTTTAAAAAATAAGAAGCTGCTTACTGCATCAGTTAGGGTTAAATTACTTGTTGCCAGCTGAAACATTATCAAGCAATTATCTATCAATTATCAATAAACAAACGTTTTTGCCTGGTAGTCTTATATGTTTTATTTTCATCTGTAATGTCTAAAAACAGCTTTACATTTAAATGATTTTGTCTTTAATCAGATGAAAATATAGATATTAAATATACTATTTGTGTAATATTAAATATTAGGTCCTTAGGTCCATTATCAGCAGTTGTTGGCCCATTCTCTGGCTTGGAGAAATTCTGAAAAAACTTGATGTTCGTGATGGTCAAATTGAAGGAGACAGTTGTACAGTGTAGTTTCCAGGAGACCAGAGACAATTGTATCAGTTTTTTTTATTTTTGGGTTAATTTATTTCTTTTCTGTAACTGCTTTATTCTGGTTTTTTTTTCTTTTTCAAAGGGCAATTTAGTGCAGCCATGTGGATGTTGACAATTTTTGGAGGAAACTGGAGACCCCAAAAGAAAATCAACACTAGGATTATACGAAACTCCATACTGACAGTAATCCAAACTTAGTCAGCGACTTTGCTGCAGGTATACTGTGTTGCAGATGCTGTATGTATATTCTTAATTTTTTGTGTGTTTGTGTGTATGAGATGTTTGAATGGCTGCCATGGGTATATTTGTGGTGCAGCGGCAGTGACGGCAAATAGCTTTTTGCACATTGGCAGAATCTTATATGAATGGTAATGAAAAAGCTTAGTGCTGAATAATAGATGCCTATTGGGAGATATTTGGTGCTGGAAAGATAGAGCTTCTTCTCTTCTCTTCTCTTCTCTTCTCTTCTCTTCTCTTCTCTTCTCTTCTCATTTTTTTGTTTTAAAATTGCTTAAACTAAATTAAATGAAAAAGTAAGTAAATAAATAAATAAATAAATATAATAAACTTATACTGGACACAAATATTATTTTTTATTTTTCAATAATGATTATAATTACATTCTAAGAAACGTTCTTATTAAAAATTCAAATTTAGGTTGATAAATAGTCAAGGTGTGACTCCACGATATCATTTTGAATAATAATGCCTCTGATTGGAGGACACTGTGATTTCACTGAAAATGCACAAAACCACAACTATGCTATCTTAGACACCTGGGGCTTCATGTAACATAGATTGAGAACCGTGCAGGACTGTGTGGTAACGCACATGATCTGAATTAAAAGCCCACTATCAGGTACTCTCTAGACCTTTTGAGTGAACTTTCATGCTTTCTCTGCTCCTGGGAACTTAAAATGAAGGTATGCATCTTTCATGCAGTACTCTTTTGGTCTTCTAAAAGATATTCCAACACTTGTTCAGTAGAAGTCATAGTCGCATTCTTGTGTGCGTAATAAAGGTGAGAAATGCACATTTTCTGACAACGATTACCAACGACTCCTTCCACAGTCATTTAAAGATATTATATATCTGCATTTTACATGCAGCTATTACTCCAGCTTACTTGCTTCACAGTTGGCCATGTATTTTTCTTTTTAAGAGCACAGATTTAGTGTGTCACGGTGCTCTTGTGCTCAAAGTAAGATCAATATCTGAAGCCTCTGCTTGAGTTAATTGATTTACCATTTAGTATGAGTCATTCAGTAACTGAGGCAGTGGTCACTTCAAATTAAGGCATAGATCGGTGTGGCATTTCATTTTGTAGCTTAATGGCATATTGTGGCAAATAGGCATGACCTCTTCATTTACCCATACCCCAAGCCATGGTCTATCTTCAGGTCCATTATCACCAATCAATGATCCATCGTCTGGCTTGAAGAAATTCTGATAATTATGTTCATGATGATCAAATTAGAACAGACACATTTGCAGCACAGTGTACAGGAGACTGGAGCAGTTTTAAGTTTTGGGTTTATTTATTCGTTTTCAGGAATGGCTTTATTGCTGGTATTCCCACTCTGCTAGATCAAGAGGAACACTAGAAGTGAGTTATGAATACTCCTAGGGCACTATACACACCTTCTGTGGCACCTAGGGTCAATTTAGAGCGGCATATGCATCTTTTGGGATAGGAGAGGTGGAAGGAAACCAGAAGGAAACCCATACTTTGATAATGTTAAACTTTATTCAGACAGTAGCCAAAACTGAGGATCCTGAAGTGGTAAGTCAGCAACTTTATACACCATCATGCCATCTTCTCTAGATTGGGACTGATATCTTAGTGTGATAAATGTAGTCATGTTTTAAAGGCTATTGAGAGTGAAATGCATTTTTGCCATGAATGAGCTAGCTAGGGGAAAATAGGGTTTATTTTGAAGGGATTTTAAAATGTAACTTGAAATGAGTAATGTTTAAGGAGTAACGAATTTGTGATGAAGAATTGGTTGATTTCACAAGTACAGTAAAAACCCGGAAATTTGTATCCAGTCTTACAGAATTAGTGAGTGAAAAAAAACTTCTATTTTAATTAGACTATCTCTGTTGTCTATCTTAGCTATTTAAATCAAATAATAATCGATACACTTTAATGGGAGTTCTTAGACTTCTAAGTGTTTCTCTTCTCAATACTGCAAAGATTCCTCAGAAAAAGGGAAAAGTACTGTTTAAAGTATTGTTAGTATGGAACAATGCAGGATTCCACATTTAAGGGTGATTCCAACAGGCTTATACACAGTGCAAAAAAAATCAAAAATAGATGTGTATATGCTAGATGTGGACATAATTGGCTCCTGAATTCATCTCAGTATGCATAATTTATTTGCCAATATGCCATTCCTCTCTCTTCAGTTATTTATAAATGCCAGTTTTCATTCATTATGCTACTACCAGTATTTCGTTGACCTTTTACTCCTCATGAGTCTGTGCTCATTCTTTAGCTGTCACTTCTGTTACATTCCATTCGCAAAAACTAGTTGACCCAACGTAATTAATAGGATGCTACAAACCACAGAAAAACACAACACCCCAGACACATAAACATAAACAGATATATAGAAAAGATCTTGCTTCATCAGGGGAACAGTGTTTAATATAAATTGGCGAAATTATTCATCTTTCTTTTCGACCGTCTCTCTTTCATCTTATCCCGTTGCAGACTGATGTTTGTGTGTTCTTTTTTCTAAACATTATATGAATTTGTTACCACCCATGAGGTTCAGTGGTGAAGAAGAAGAGCATCAAGCTTTCCTCTCTTATACCTCCATGATTTATAAATACGTCCCTTTACTAATTTATTACACCCACACACTCAAACGTCTGTTAAAATGCGCAGAAGCCTTCATGCCTCCTATGACAGCCATTCACCGCTTCCCTTTTAAACACAACAAGTAAAACCTTTGAGAACCCATCCATTAAATGATGCAGTGGTTTATGTCAAGAGCAGTTGTTATTCTGCAAATCTTTCCTTTCATAGCACTGGATCTCCTAACAGTATATAAAAAATCATAATTTTTCTACAAATTGACTTTCCAATAAAACATGTACCAATGCTCCAAGGCCCCATTCTCAAGGCCGGGGTATCTGCAGTGATGACTCATAATCTGCCATTATTATACCATATTCCATTTAATACCAAGGCTTCATCCTGAAAACTGTTCTAATGTTAATGAAAAATGCCAGCTAGGTCTCCAGGAAAGAGGATTCTGTCCTGATTAGCTCCTAACAAACTCAGTAAGAATGTCCAGAATTACAACAGATCAACGGGACAAATGACTCAGTCGGTGACATTAAGTCACATATCATTGTGATGTATAAAGCAAATGTTATATTATGTCTCAAGATATTCTAAATATTCTAAGTAGTAATATTAGTCAGAGAAAATATTACATATAAAATTATTGGATAATCTCTTATTACAGTATCGTGACATTGCCATAGAAAATCACAGAAATAGGAAACGACACTTTCCTTGAGGGTCTGGCTGCTGTTACAGTGCCGTAACTGTCACAGCAATTACCTTCTTTATAGCACAAAGCTTTTGAATTCTTAATTCTGATTGGTCAGAAGGTGGTGATTAATTTTCTTTAATGCCACTTTTGACAATGTCTGCAATGGCTGCAAAGTTTTTAATACTGCACTTAATTTAATTCATTTCCATTCCATTTTAGCATTTTATGGACAATGTCACGAAGCAGATTTACAGAATTAAATCGACAGTATAGATTAATAAAATTTTTCATTTTAGTTTATCCCTAACGGACGAGCCTGAGGAAAATCTTTTAGAAATCCTTGAGAGGATCCAGACTCAAAGGGAGAATCCATGCTCATATGACTGACATCAGATATTTAATCATTATAGTTTCAAAAATGTGGAGGTTAAGAACTGTTTACTGGTGGACACGAGTGTAAAACTGCCTGTGGCAAATGTAGTCTAAAGCCATCAAGCTTGTATTAATTGCAGACCAAAGCCATCTTTAATGTTACTAAGTGTAACCATTGATGGTGATCTCAAATGTCTTGAAGATGTCCATGTGGAGCTATTCTCAGCAGCAGTGAGTGGATTCATCATGGCTTCAGGATGAATCAGGTAGGTCCAGAGAGCAGAACGGGTTAATGAAAGCAGTATCAATACAAAAGACAAACAAATAAAAAATTTAATAAAATAAAAACAAGACCAAAACCGAAACCATAGCCCTGTGCTTCATTCTGGGCTTTCTACTAGTGCTGCTGTTGGGAAATGACAGACAGGTGGTTTAGAAATGCAAAGAGAAGGAGACACATAAACCCTTGACTTTATCCAGTGGAGGTGTTCGGACACAATTTCTCTCATATTTTATATTGTTTTCTGCAGTGCTGTTCTTCCTCTTCTTTTTGATCATAAGTTTTAGCTTTGAGGCACCAATTAAAAATCTGCCATTGCTTCAAGAGAAAAAGATTTTGAGGTTATAAGTAGGATGCTCTTCATTTTTAAAACCATTTAAAACTCATTAAGTATATGCCCTGATGGAGGCAGTTTGTAATACAAATATCGCCCAATTCTCTAAATTCTCTTCTGCCAGTAATTTGCTAAAAATATGTGACATCTGCTGCTGCCATTTCATCACTGTTCAGATGGCCATCATTACCAGGACTGAGAGCAGAGGAAGCCAAACCAAAGTCCAGTTGTTTCTACTGATAAATATCAATAAAAAAACAAATGAAAGCACTCTATAAATGATTGTCTATGCAGAGATCCATTATAAATCATGCTATTGGCTAATCTCTGGTGCACATGAGTCTGTAATCCCACCATTTACTGTAGTTTGCCTATTTAGCTCTTTTGAATTTCAAGATATTTTTCAATCCCAAATAAAACGAGTTCCAGAAAAAAAAACAATCAGTCATTGTGGAGTCTTCCATGTAAGCGTTTGGTGTCACAGTGTGAAACATGACTATTGAGTTCTTTCCTTTCTAGTTGCAATAAAAAAAAATGTATCACATCTTGCTGACCTTAATCTGCGGATTAGGCCATTGCTAGAAGCCGGTGATGCTTGTGTATGTTTGTGTGTGTGTGTGTGTGTGTATGTGTGAGGTGGGGTTTTACTCCCTTTAAATGCTTGACTAAAGCTGCTTGGCAGAAATGAAAATGGCATACAGGAAAGTCTACCAATCATGACAGACCTCAGGTGTCACTAGTAAAGATCAGGGATGGCCAGATGTAGGCTGTGCCTTTTGCATTTTCATATTAGAGGACACGTGTACAAAATCCTAAGCGGCCTTTTAATCAGCACAGGTCTTTTTTTCACACGTTGTAGGAACGTTTTGCATTAGCAAAAGAGAGTTAGTTGGCGTGTCCAACACGGTAAACAATGTTGAGAGAAGTCCGACTTTTTGCAAATATGGACTGACCAGGTACAACTACCAATGGGTGTGAGTCAAGATATCCATTTCCCATGACGATACCAGGAGTAGGAACACCTCTTGGGGACTATAAGGACTCTAGGGACTATAGTACAACTACCAGCATGAACATAACAGGACTTGCAATGAGATGTTTATTGACACAAATACTTACTTTTGAAAGATGAACTAAAGATTTTGAGGCAAGTACAGGCTTTTGCACGAAATCCAATATTTTGTGCTGCTTGTACAAATTGTTTTGAGAAATGCACTTACTGGTTTGCAAATGTTAAGGATATTTGAGAAACGCTCCAGAGCAACTGAGAAAAACTGTAATTCAACATTACAGCTTCCTCTCTCATTATTCAGAGTTAATTAATTATTATTAAACCTTTTTTTTTTTGAGTGTGTAATCATGCTGTGTCTTTTGACAAGCAATCACAGACAATTAAAAAACAGAAAATCTTGCACTCTTGCTATCAAACTACCTGAAAATGAAGATTCTGCTATTTCTCTTCATGCAGTTCGTAATCTGACTGGTTAATCGTTACTTGGTTTATTTGCTACTAATTTCTCCTCCTAATTCACTTGGAAAAGTCAGTGGTTGAGAAAGTAATCTATGTTTATTACATTGGCCAGTTAATTGCATGTATGTCTTCTCAATTTCTACTATTAACTGCTTTTAAAAAAGTATTATAAATGTGTCAGGCTTGAAAAAATTCGCCTTGATGCACAAGAAATCTACAATAAATTGCACCAAATGACACAACTTTACATTGTGACTGTACAAAATAAAATCAGCTGCAGCCACACTGTGCGTTTTTTTAATTAAACCACTGGTGGTAATGTTCTTGCTTCTTTAAGCAGGCAGAAATGTGCTTCAAACATGATGCAAACAAGCGTAATAGTTCTCCACACACACACACACACACACACACACACACACACACACACACACACACACACACACACACACACACACACTGTATATAGTCATTTTTTACATCAATACCCTTCCAGTACTAAATAACAGCCTTATGAGAATTGCTGCTTTTGGATTTTCCTGGACCAGTGGACCATTTTATTCAGTATGGCTGTATGGGTGAGGCATAGATTTGAGATATCAGCTTTAGCAGAACTTAGGTAGTGAGTGCACCCCACCAGTACAATTATTCAGGGCATTGAAAAATTGCAGGATATCATGGTGGTGCAGTGGTTAGCACTGATACCTCAAAGCACTGTGTTAGCAGTTTGGTCCTGAGATCAGATTAATGACAGTATTAAATGTACAGTTTCCTCCCATCACTCGAAAACGTGATGTTACACCGAAAACACCGATC
>MU551627.1:3300148-3348682 GCA_024362625.1 Silurus asotus
TTTAAAGCTTTTTCACATGCATGCCATCATTACGTCTTTGATATCAGACAGTAACACATGCCACTGAATACTCATTTAGAAACCAAGGCCAAACCGCTACAAAATTCAAACTCAATTACAGCACGTTAACACAATGTCACAGCTATTGTGTCTTGCCAATTGAAAATGGATTCAGGTTAGGTCCTTGACATTTTATTCTCAATCACAAAGACTTTCAAGTCCTTCCCATTACAGAAAAGCCCAAACTAGAACCTCTTTACTACGTTCTGTGACTGGTTTCATTTGTTGGGTTTCCTAGAAATAAAATCTCAACAAGCTGAAGAGATTATATTAGGATATGGGATTTGCAGGATGTAATTATATACAATAGCAATGGATTTTAAAAAATTAACAAATGATAGAAAATTAGTGTTTCAAGTGTCCATATTTTTACTATTACCTGCAGATTTATATCTAGAATGGTTGTGGCCTCAACTGAATAAACTGCTGTAAAACCCTTAACTAAACCTTGTCCACTATCCTAGAGGTGAAAAATACCAGTATAAATTCTTTCTTTGACAATTCCTTTACTTCAGCTACATAAGAAATGTAGCTAAAGCAATATTTTTTAATACATTTCTTTTGGTTAAATCTCCTAAAATATAAAGAAACTAGTTGCAAAACCCTGACCAGGCAATTGTTAAGGATTAATGAATGAATCTGTAAAGGCATATCTGTCCACTCAGTCACGCCTGCTTAAATCTAAAAAGCCTACTCGTGCATTTTTTCTGTTGCACATCATGGGATCTCAGTCCCATTGCACACCTCTAGTCTCAACCAGATGCCTTATGTGTATTTATGCCTCCTATTTGTATTTGTATTCAGTTAAGTCCCTAAAAGAAATAAAGCATCGATTGATTGAACTACTGAAATCTTGCAGTCAAATGTCATCCTACGTTTTGGGTTTGAACATCAAGAAAGAAGTGCAAGACACCTGGAAATGTATTAATGAGCACAGTGTGAGCAGTTACTGACTCACATAACAAGCATGCACATATTTTAGCACATACTTCAAACTGTCTGACACTCACGCACGCCAAATTCTGCCTTTGCCAGACTGCTTTTTGGCATGAGGTCTGCCTCTTGCTGGGATGGAGATTTTTCTGATTGCTTTATCACCTCTTGACATTTATCTGTAGATGAGGTTTTGAATTAGAGAGAATATTAAATGGGATGAAAGTCATGAGTGGCTTGAGAAGTAGAGCAGTGACCTATAGCAGTTTACTCTATTCTTTGCTTGCAGTATCACATCACATACTACAAATCTGAGTAATTTTCCAAGGCAGAACATATGCAGGCATTATAACATTTTTACATTTTGTTTATGGGTTTGTTCAAATGGGAATAATTAGTAAAGAAAATGAAGAATTCAAGTCAAGTCAAGAAGCTTTTATTGTTATTCCAACCAAATATAGTTGCCGCATTACACAGTGAAATGAAACAACGTTTTTCCTGAACCCTGGTGCCGAATACAACAACAATCACAAAAACAGAAAACACAGGGTTAAGGACTAGTAAGTGTCCTCGCCACAATTATTATTACTCAAAGGTAAGTTCCAATTCCAATTGTGGAACTGATCATTTTAACTGGGCCTCCATTATTGTCCCAAAAACGTCTCCTCCAATCTGTATAACATAGAAAACAAATATTTATATATATAAATATGTAAACCTTGACATACTAACAGAACTGGAACCAAGGCAGGAAATTATGGAAGCAATAAGAAATCCAAAATGAGAAAACTTCCAGAAGCATGCTGCTTGGCCCAGTGTGATGAGAAAAAAACTTTTTTAATCAGTAATGGGCTAATGGTTTCTCCTACATATCTAATGACTTAATTGTTAATGAAAGTCATTACGTTGAATTTCAGTGGCATGCATTACAAAGAACATTAATTCTCTGTGAGTACTTTACCCTATTCATGGTCTAGCAGAGCCTATCCTGGGAACATTAGTTGCCGGGATGTCACTGTTTTACCTTTGAGCAAGACCTTTAATCTTCATTTGATCGGCACAACTGTAGGTTACTTTGAATAAAAGCTTTCTGCAAAATGAATAAATGTTAATGCAAATGAAGGCCTATAGTAATACAATCAAACCACTATTCAATCACAGAGCAGCATCCACACATATTCTTAAATTTAAAGTTGCTAAAACATCTATGTTTTTTTAGTGGCTAGGATTAAATTGGTGAACCCAGAAGAAAACCTACATGACCAGGAGGAGAATATGTGAAATTCCAAAAGCTCAGGGAAACGCTCTACCTGCAATGCCACCAAGCGACCTTACGAAAAACAGTTACTAGAAGATGTCCATCTGCTTCGTGATAGAATACTTTGACGAAAAGATGGACACAGCATGGCTCCAGTGAATTCAAAAAGCTCTCCCTGCTCAAGGGGTTTGTTGTCCGGTACTGTAATTTTGGTAACCGCATCAAGAAACAAGGTTCTCCTGATAGGTATAACACCCTCAGTTTTATGAGCTCCCAGAGCCCACTGTATTTCACCTCTCAAGAGATCAAGTTTAATAAAGACAATACAACATTGCAACACAGCTCATCTTATGGCTCATTGCAAAAGCACTTGAATGGGCCACTGATGCCTTGGTAAATAAGGATAACAGTGTGCAGTTAAATGACAGGTCTGTTGACCTGATTGCTACATGTTTTATCACTCTCACAGTAAAGTAGAGAAATAGGTTCACCTACAAAGAAGTGAATGAACATATCCTGTACACTGGCTAGAACTTCTTTGTTCAACATAGGGTTTCTTCTAAGCTCTTTTAAAAATATTTCCTAGTTAGCTTGACCCAGGCTCATGTGTGACCTTAATGTTGCTCTCATATTCACTATTATATAGTGTAGCTGGTCGTTTTACTTCTGTAACTGTCACAGTTTAATATTAGATTGGCATACATCTGGCTCATGAGGATTTTTTAAAGATGAATCCTACCAAAGATTACCCACAGTCTTGCCTGTCTTAAGAATAGATGAGACTACACTCTGAATGGGATACCAGTCTATTTCAAAACAACTCACACACAAAACCAGACACTCATTCATACTTAAGGCCAATTTACTTACTGGCAGGTTCCCAGTAGAACCTAGAGGAGCTCCACATGTGTATAGCATGCAAAGATCTATCTATCTATCTATCTATCTATCTATCTATCTATCTATCTATCTATCTATCTATCTATCTATCTATCTCTCTATCTATCTATCTATCTATCTTGGTTGATAAGCTTGCTTAAATTCTGGCATCTTCCTTATAATGACAGAATTTGGATGGTATTTTAAGAGCTTGCTCAATGCTGGTGTAAGTGTTACCTATATGAGGTAGGTATCTTGTCATTAGAAGTCTAAAAGTGGCATCATTAAACAGTGCCAAAAGACCTTCATCTAATTGACTTTACCACATCAACAACAGTTCATAGTTGACAAATAACTTTGCATGAACAAGCAGTTGCATCTTAAGCAGCATACTTGCTTGTGTACCTCATGTACATCTGGAGGATTGAAGCAAATTAGGTGTAGTCACAAACAGTCCTGGCTGGTGAGAATTTATGCAAAAAATTAAAATATCCACAATAAAATATAATAACAAATCCTTCTCTTTACAATTTCCACTATAGATGGAATGAGCTGTGTACTTACAAGAAAACACGATCTTTTGGTAGATATAAAGGCTACACTAGCATGTTTTAAATTTTCAATGTAAACAATAACTGTAATGGGAAAAGCAGTGTATTACTCATTAGATCTCTAGCACGGTACATATGTAGATCATTTTATGCAACATTACTGTATTACGTCACATGGTGCGACAAAGACCCAACTATTTACTTTGGTATTACAATATTTAAATGCTTTGTGTCAATTTCTCAGGACCATCTTGTGCACTTATGCTTAAACGTAAATATCATTCAGGCTTAATAATATGATATTTATTTCTCCTCACTCACTCACTTCCAAAGAATTCCATCATACTCCGCTTTGGCGAACACTGCAATACGATCAGCTGCGATAATAACTTTATGTCTTATGACAGGAAATCCTGAGAATGACATTGTTCTGTTCCATACACTCACTGTTCAAGATCACTGGGTTTCTTTTACGCCGTCATGAATCGCATATGGGATTTTTCTACAGTTGTGAATCACTCCTGGGACAGCTGGACCTTTGTATGTATGGTGCTTACCCAGCAGCTTGTCTTCGGTCACTGGAGCAGAAGGAGTCAATGAGATCTAACCTCACACATGGCTGTTGGCCCAACATCGAAGTATCAGATCACGAAGAATTCCCAGTTTGCTTGTTTGTGTGCAGTATGATTTCTGTAGCCTACCAGTTTTTTGCACACAGAGAAATTTGATTTCTCTGTGAAATCTGAGTCAGCATGTTGGCTTCAGATCCAGTGTTAATTTTTTAGTTCAGTCTCAGTCTCTATGACTTGTTTCTCTGCCAGACAATTTTGGTGTTAATTAGAGCAAAAAACTATTTTAGATTTGTACATTACTTAGAAGAATTCTTTAGCACATGGTTCAGTGTGCACTGTAAGCACATCCTGCATTATCTTTAAAATCTTTTCTCACAGGGATTGCGTTAGAGCGAACTGCTTTATCCTGGTCAGGGTCACTGTGCCTATCCTAAAAACAATGTAAAGTACTGCCAAGATGTCACTGTTGTGCCTTTGAGCTTAAAAATGCATTAGTATTTCACTTTATGTTTATCAGTGGGATCGAATGAGTATCAAATTGAGGAGCTTGCAGTATCAGCTTTAGTCAGATTCATCAATTCCAGCTTGCTTGTTAATTGTGTCACCTCGATCTGTGGCATGTTATTCATTATATGGAATTATGCCATAATGTTCTAGGATACGTTGCAACTGATTTCAAACAAATTCCCAACACTTTTACATACAGATTCTACTCCCATTCCTACTCATATTGTTGCACGATGCAGAAGCTGAGAATTCAAGAGGTTGTGCAAACGGTCTCTGCTGCGTTGTGTGATTTTATCTATAAGGAGACGGACATCAATTGTGGGTCAACTCTTTATTTACAGAGAAAGTTAAAGCGGTTTGTGATAATGTGATGCACGCAATCTACTCTTTATATTTCCCTGAAATAACTGTGCAGTGCAATTGGCCCCTGGTCCAAGATCATAGATTGGACAGAAATACAAATTTAATAATTTAAACATGAAAAGAATTCATCATATTGAGAAAATAACATCTGAAACAAATGTCAAAGAAAAATATAAATATAAAAAATTGTTTTTTTAGTTAAGACGAAATTCGATTAGATCATAATATAATCTCACCTCTTCAATACAGACCTAATGCAGAAAAGAAAAGGTTTTCAGATTTTAAGATTTTGTTTGTCATAAACTTAGTTATATAAAGAATGCAACTAGGAGTGAAATGTAAACCTGCCCAGCTGCTCAGAAAGCAAATAAATAAATAAGGGAACTATAAATATAAGATATGAGAAAATATGAGATAATATAAGAATATATGAGAAAAGTGGAAATATATTAGGTAATGATCAGAATCAGAATCAGAATCAGAATCAAGTTTATTGGCCAAGTGTGTTGACACACACAAGGAATTTGGTTCCAATTGTTTGTTATGATGAAGTGGTAATTTGCAAAAGGGAAGTACAAATTGTATGGAATGGAATGAAGGATGACAATAACAAAACCAAAAAACAGTAACAGTAGCAATATAAAGTGCGGTGTGCAAATGCAGAATAATATGAGTAAACACTGTGCATAAGAGACTTATAAGAGTCAAATGGCCTGTTGTCCCCCACGAAAGGGCTAAAACAGGAATTTATACATCTTATACAGGAAATTAAAGGGGAAGGTGGACACATACAGACATCAGGCGTACATTTGATCATTTTGTGTAATTCAAAATACAATAAATTGAGTCTATTTTACAGTAAACTTTACATTCCAATTAAACTTGTTTATTAGTTAACTTCTGGTTGTTGTTATGTTAAAGTGGACACATGCAGTGTGGGCTAATCTCATGTTAATCTATAGTAGCTATAGTAGTATAGTGGGGTAGCTATAGAATCACATCCTTCACATCTCTGAAGATTTTTATGCAATTTATAAAAAGAATTATTCAGCTTTGCGCTCCTTAAAACAGCCAGCGTTCAGTGGGCGGAGCTAAAGACTAGTGAGCATGTGCAGATTTTTTTAGTGTTCATCTGCAAGTTGTGACAACAAATATATAAGGAACAAAAACTTTATACTCTTAAATAAACTATGCCCAAAAATCCGATCCAGTCGTGAATATCTGATCCAGAAATTGAACATCAAGATTAATAACAGCAACAATGACTAAAGCAGGATGTGTCAATATGATAAATACTGAACAAGGTTCTGCTTCTCTCCCATCTAAAAAACAAACATTGCTATAGAGAATTACTTCTCGAGCAAGTCCTCTGCAGCACTGCACAGGACTTCCATTACTGAATGAAGCATGGTGATGGGGCATACACTTGCTCTTGCTTCGGTTGCTGTGTGCATGCGCTTTTCCGTGAAAAGAGCCCATACAAGAAATTCTGCCCTTCATGATGTTATAAAGGGCCATACTGGAAAATCCCTTTCTGAAACCTGGAAGGAGTGCATTTTGCACAAAACTGCATCATATGTCCAAATCAGCATTTAAAACTT
This sequence comes from Silurus asotus, assembly GCA_024362625.1. Lineage (NCBI taxonomy): Eukaryota > Metazoa > Chordata > Actinopteri > Siluriformes > Siluridae > Silurus > Silurus asotus. Next base: position 3,306,873 of record MU551627.1, read on the forward strand.
TGACCATGTTTAGCATCAAATCAAATAAAAAAAAATTTGATTTGTCACATACACATACATCCAGAATACGACATGCAGTGAAATGCTTTATACGCCTTGAGAATCCAACTTTTTTAATAACACATAATGCATGACGTAGAATTATACCCCCTATTTAAATCCAGAGTAATGGAGAAATCAGGGATGCTGGAGTACATTAAAATCTTCTTTTTTTTCCAAACAGAAGTGAAACATCATTTTATCGATACCCTTTTTATTCCCATATGTCACAGTTTATGAACTGTATCCTTTAAACCCAGCTTTCTTAAAATGGGATCTATGGACCATAGCCGAACTGTTGACTTTTTACTAAACGTTATTATATTTTTATGTATTTTTTTATTATTATTGATATATTTATCTTTAAGTTATAAGCTGGTGTGACAACCCATACAGTCTCCAGGGCGATTTTCTGGACATCTTTTACAATTTGTTTCAATGCCAATAGTTCTGCTTTATTGAACTTTATTTATTAAAATGAAATATAAACTACACACCGATCCATTACAGAAAGAACAGCAGGAGGCACATGCTGCGTTAATGACAGCTTTTGGTAGAAACCACTGTTTAGCCGCGTAATGTGTGTGTCATCAGCGAAACACTGGCAGCACGTATCCATTACGCAAACCCAAACCCAAACAAATGTTTTTCTGATAGATGTTATTGCCTCGGCAGCTCGCAATTCAAGCCAGCGATGCAATGAGGAAATGTTTTTGTGTATGTGGGTAACTGTGGGAGCGAGAGCGAGAGAGCGATAGAGAGAGAAAGAGAGAGAGAGAGAGAAAGTGGGATAGAGACAAACTGCAAATGATTTGTTTGGTAAATTTACAGTTGCTGCGGCAGTCAGATTGTTATCTGTGAGAAGGGAAGACTCGGTAAATCTGTGCAAATTAACATCTATTTCAGATAAAACCAGATAACAACAGCAAAGGTTGATAACAGAAAGCCAGCTCTGGTTGATGAATATCGTCCTTAATTAGAGCGATCCATCACTACTCTGAATCCAAACGTATGTGTGTTAAATCCAAGATATGTGTTGTGTGTGTATAAGCTGCTGTGGTTGGTGTGTGCCTGATTCTAGTGCATTTCACTACAATTACTTTCTATTATTATTCTGGACACACACACACACACACACACACACACACACACACTTTCCTGTTGGTGTGATTGCCGTTGTGTCAGCAAAAAGAGAAATTGATGTTGACCTGTGGATGGATGGAAAGAGTCCAGGTCTTATTTGGTATGCAGACATACACGTATCAAGACACACACACACACACACACACACACACACACACACACACACACACACACACACACACAGTACACAGTATTCTGCACTTTTTTTTTTTCTGAAAGCATTTTTAAATCTAACTTAAATCCATAATGTGAAAAAAAGGAAAAAAGGAAGGCAATAGTATATTGGGTGCACATGTGCCTCTGTGATAATGGAATAATTAAACTATATTATAGATATCACACAATACGGCCCTATAACTTACACTATAATGTTATAATTATACAGCGTAGAGTAGAATTCTGTAATTATATGTGTACACTTTTATCTCCGGCGAATGTACTTGACATTACTTGTGCTGGCTTTAAAACACAACACAAGTAATAGAGAGTAAGAGAGGGTTATATGTGGGGGCATTCTGTAAGCATTCGAGTTAACAAAAGAGTTTTTGAATTGTAATAAACAGTCTTTTAAATAGAAATAAGTTGTTTTTTAGATTCTCACAAAAGCACTAATAAGCATAACTAGCATTATTTTTTGGAGGGTGGTTGCTCAATGGGTTATTGATCGCAAGGTTGAGAGTTCAGCTCCGGCATCACCAAGCTGAACTCATCCTTGAAGATGTTTTCTGAAATGCTGTTTGTATGGAGAAGAATAAATATCTGTATCCATGTGTCTGAGTGTAATTGAAAAATATGGACAGTACTGTGGGGTGAATTTCTGGCTTTTCTCCAGAATATGAAATTATTTCTGTAGGTTTTTGCCAGAGGTGGAAAGTAATGAAGTAGAAAATACTTTGTTACTGTACTTACATACAATTTTCTGGAATCAGTACTTTACTTCAGTATTTATTATTTGTGTTAATTTTTTTTTTTTTACTTTTCACTTATAAAATTTTTTACACAAATATTTCACAAAATCTAAAAAGAAATTCCAGCCAATCAACTACTGGTGTTTTGTTTCCTGGCTCTCACACACCACAAAAGTGGGCTAGTTTACAAAAATACCAATGAGCGTTTCAGGAGGCAACAAGAATTATGAGCCTAATGTGGATGAGACAGAGGGAGTCAGTGATTTAAACATGACTGAGAACAAAGACTTTCCTGATCACCTGATCAACATCATCATCTTTTCTCTGCTTGTGTTCTATATGGTGGATGTTCAACCTGAATACATTCATAAGGTAACAAAAATTGAAATTTGTTTTGCATTAATATAATAATAAGGGGAGACAAAATGGAAATTTATTTTAACCGCATACATTTTATTAACGCACGGTTAATGCAGAGAAATTATCTTTTGTCCATTTTTATAAAAAAAATATAAATAAATACTAACTGTATAAAAGAGTTTCAAGTAAAAAACAACACGTTTAATCACGGCGTCCTTTCTTTATTCTGATATAATTAAATAAAAAAAATCAGCACCAAGATCTGCCCTGATGCACACATTCAACCCTCTGTGGCCGGCGTGTAATTTTTTCCCCATAACGCATAAATGAACTTAATGTACTCTATATTTTTTGATTGAACAGATAAGAACAATACATAATTCAAGTCTGTAAAAGGTCTACTTTTATTTGTATACACTCATAATTTTAACAAACTGCTGTACGTTTGTCAAATAAGGAAAAGAGACAGAAGGTGCTCTCAGCCGTCTCTGTCATCTCTCTTCACAGACACATAAATAAAACAACTTCAATCTCAGTGAATGTTTCCCTTACAGACATAATAAATATATGTATAGAAAACTCTAAATGTCTACTTTTCTCTGTTTATGTAATCCATATAAAAGTTAGAAGAGGTACAGTTTCTTCTGTATCACCTCATTAACACCATAATCATCTTCATGCTCTATGCTGAGGATGGTTTCCCTAATAATAAACATACATTTGCAGAAAGCATCAATATTTGTCCATGCCCATGTTGATTTGAGTATTAAAAACTTGAAAAGTATTAATTTAAGGTACATTTAGAACAGATAAAAACGTGTGCAATGAATCGTTAGTTAACTCACGACAATCATGTGATTAATCGTTATTAAATATTTGAATCGATTGACAGCCCTATTGTTAATATGACGTGAGGTCCAGTTACCAGCATGACACCAAAACAGGTAGTAGTAATGGCTTCTTTTCACTTAAGTACTAAAGTTACTAAAGATAAAGTTAACTTAAGTAAAAAAGGATACTCAGCACTTCAGTATTTAAAAACATGAGTATCTGTACTTCTACTTACATGAAGGATGTGTGTACTTTTGCCACCTTTCTTTTTTTGCCTGAATGCCTCAAGAAATGGTGGGCTTATTTCTCATGCAACAGGATGAGAGCTGATTGCACCGGCTGGTAGAAATTATTTACCAGCAGCTTGCTCGACAAAAAGGTCAGGACTTTTTCATATGATAAATGAGTCACTTTTGTTATGAACGGTGGTCAGACTGTCGTTATGCTGTTAGTCATAAACAGGAAGAGGAACGACCCTAGATGCTAAGCAATATGGAGAATGCACACCGAACATCACCATCAATGATCATCACATAATATTTACTTTACATTCAGCAAAGGTAGAAAAGCACCTAAAGCAGGGGGGTCGATATACAGACACACTAAACATTTATTTAAAAACAAAAAATCCTTTTCATTTGTGAAGCCAAAAAAAATAAAAATAAATATTGCAATGCATTGCAAGCTTAATGCCTGAGAAGAAATCTACACTGAAACAGAGGAATAAAATGATCAGGGGAAAAACAAAAGACCTGTGAGGATGGAAACAAGAGCGAAACAGAAAATAAAAGCACCTGCCACTGTTGCCGTGGGAACCGTGACGTGACGAATGGTGTGTGAGATTTTGATAATGGAGCTGGTGAAGGAGCAAAAAGTGACACGAACAGTTTTAAGGGGTGAAGTAAGTGCTACTGCTCAGCAGTTCCACTGCAGTAAAGCAGTTATTATTACTGAAACTGGCTACATAATATATAAGGGGCCATCGTAATATATTTGATCCCTTTACCAATATATTTTCACAGTAATATATTGTAATTTGAGTAATATATTCACTCATAATTGTTTATTTAATGTCTGGTATTAAAGCGTGTTATAATCTAACAAAAACAAAAACACTTTTTTTGCAAAATTTGACAAACTGCATGAGTAGGTACTGTATAAACCATGGTATTGATTGCTGTTATAAGGAAATAGAATCATGACATGCACTGAATTTAAATATTTTCATTTAACTGCACATTCCAAAGTGTTTTCATCTTCTTATACCATACCAATTTGGTGATTTATTTTTGTAATTTTAGCAAAATAATAACTATTTCTTCATTTATAGTTGTGAACAGTTTAGTTCATGTTATCACTTACACTAAAGCAGCTGTTTTTTTCTCATTAGGCTCCATTTAGTTTTTTATATGGCATTAACAAGACAAGAAAAACACCTCACTGAGAAACCATAGCAAGAGGAAAAACATCTGCTCTGAAAAAAAACAGTATTAGTACATTTAAACTCTGAAGGTATAAAAAACAAAAAACAAAAAAAAAGGAAAGAAAAGAAACAGTCATATTTAGGCAGCAGGGGTGCTGAAAACTGTAAAAATAAAAAAATAATAAAAAATAGATATGTAATGTATTCCATTTATAGAGAATCTTTTGAGAATGCATTTTGAGAACAAATTATTGCATTCTTGTTCTTCATTCTGAAAAACTGGGAAAAAATATTTTCAGTATATTTCTTTTCAGAGATATTTCTCTATAAATGCTGTTGTTACTGTAAATAAGGACGTTTATAACATGTTAATTATTAGATGTCGGCTATAGCGAGCGTCCCCACACAATCTATAGTTACTATATAAAGTTTAAAATGTTAGAGCGAGACGCTACTATAAATCAACGATTTGTATTGCAGGGGGTTTTTTTTGTTGTCAGAGCTGCGGCTGTAGAAAATTACTCAACAGCTTCTGACCCATAATGTTCTCGAATTCAACAGCGCTGTCTCATAAAAAATGTTAGACCTGTGGGAAGCGTTGTGCAGTATTCCAGGTACCCATGAGCAGCTTGAGTCATCAATCACTTCAACACGTAACAGCACAGCAACAGCACATACACAGTTGGAGAATGCTTATATTTTCCTCTATTGTATACAAGACCTTTAATATTTTTGATGAAGTAGTCTCTTTGACTTCTTTTTTCTCTCGCTTTGTTATTTGTGCGAAGCATGTTGGCCCCGATTTATAACTTCACAAAGAAATTTTGCAAAAGCAGGCACAAAATTTCATTTTTTTCCCCCTAAATGTTTAAAAAAGCAAGTGAGGGATCAAATCAGAAAGCCGATAGTCGTTCTGATTTTTTTGTTGTCACCTGTCATAGGTCAAACGAACATCGGGGGCCAGATGGTACAAACCAGTATTAGATGCCGCACATGCTGGGGGATTAAAGCAAAGCAGCACTTTCCTAGAATTAGATTGGCCTGGAGGTCATCCACTCCCTAAAACACACATTCACACACATAGCAGCATTGTGCCTAAAAGCATCACTCACTGATGTATACACTACAGTGGATTAAGGTGTGTGTGTGTGTGTGTGTGTGTGTGTGTGTGTGGGTATGTGCGTTCGTGCGCGTGTGTGTCCATGTGTTGTTGGTGACCTCGTGTTATTCAAGTCTTCATCTTCAAGCTTGTCACGTCCACTACAGCATATTGATTCCATCTGTTACATAACGAATGTTCAAACGAACCCCTGAAATCAGCAGTAAAATATAAAGAAAGAAAGAAAGTAAGCAATAACAAAAAAGAAAGAAATAGAAAGAGAGATTTATACTATTTTAGGCCAGAGCTCTGGATCCAACACCAAACTATGGAGTTCTGCGAAACCAATGGAATGTAGCAGCAGTGCAGTGCAAAAAAATTCAGGCTAGATATGTCTCGTTGATAAGAGAGGTCTGAGGAAAAAAAGTCCAGATTGGTTTGGTTTATGGAAGGATTTAGTAACTCAAATAATCAGGCTTTACAATGGAGGTGAGCAGAAAGAATCTTAGCACAAAAAGTAAACTCTGTGAATGGACTAAAAGTACAGATTAGAACCAATAAAAATTTGGACCATGTTAATGTGCTGTATTTGCTACACATCTGAAGCCTATAACTGGAGCATTTTGTCTCATTGTTATAAAAAGTGAGTCATGTTTGGATCACAGCATACTTTTTATGTGCCATGTAAATAATAAACATCATTCAAACAAATGTAGTTAGCATTTAGCTGATGTAGACGTGAAAGCTGCTAAATCGAGTCAGCACTTTTTTTCCATTACAGTTTTTCTCAGCTGCTTTGGAGCATTTCTGGAATAATCTTTGCAAACCAGTAAGTGCATTTCTCAAAACAATGTGTACAAACAGCACAACACATTGGATTTCTTGCAAAAGCCTGTACTTTTCTCAAAATCCTTAGTTTATCTCTCAAACGTAAGTATTTGTGTCAATGAACATCTCATTCCCATCAAAATGAAAAGTCCATTTGTCAGTGTTCACAAACAAAATCATCAAAATGTTTAGTAATGTTGTCAGTATGACGGCTCACAGTTTCAGTAATTACATTTCTTCTGTATGGTGTCTATGCATTTCAACAGCACAAATGTATTTATATGATTGCATATTTCATTTATATTGATTGCAAGAGACCGAACAGGATTCACACTTTTACTGAACTGTACAAGTGTTCGTTCATTTCTTGGTTGATCTATGTTTTGCTCTGTCTGCATACATTCTCCAAATGAAGGTTCATGAAATTTACCTTTGACCTATTTTTGAGAACTAGCTGATTATTGGTTGATCCGATTCCCCTACACTCCCCTTCAATAGTGACATTTAAGATTAATCTGCACAATTAATCAATTCAAGAAACACATACCTAAAAAAAAAAGGTTTATTAAAAATTTGAAGTTGACAGATTCTCACAACTGGTTTAACCATTTTGCATTGAATAACTTATGCCATAAACTGATGCCTTAATGTTTTGGGGGTCAAGACTATTCAGGTGAAACCAGTATAATATATTTTCATCAACATGACATAAACAGCTGATAATGTAGGAAACAGCAGACACTTGTACATAATCAATTAAATGTATGTAAAGAAGCATTCACCATTTTATCAAAGCAACAAGAAATGTTTTTATTATGTGCACAAGTGACTAATTTCATTTCTGTTCTGAGAAACATTCCAAAGCAACTGAGAAAAGCTATAAGAAAGCCAGTGGTGACAGTGGCAAGAAAGAACTTCCTGAGAGGGTACGAGTAAGAAACCTTAAAACTGTTGAATTGTTGTTGAGGTTATCAACTGCTCACTGCTCAAAAAAACTGTTAATGGCAACTGTAGCCATAAGGTGTTATAGCAGTTGATAGTAGCACAGCACTGTTGTCTTAATTCTGACTGATTAGAACCAACATGATGCAAATGTAATTAATTTCAGGTTTGTTTAAATGTGCTTGTTATCTTTTTTTAAGTCATTATTTATATACTAATTTCTTCCAGGATCGATACTCAGTTATTCTGTGTGGTTTCTTAGTGCATTCTAAACATGGCCTAGTGACATCCCTGTGGTCAATGGTTGAAGCAATAGTTTTTGTATAATTGTTTGAGGATTATGTCACTGTAAAAGAGAGTGTGGCGTTATATAAGCTTTGTCTCTTAATGCCACATGCAGGATTTGAATACGGCATAATCCCTCTGATGTGTTCGGCAAAAACTGATTGCCTTTTTAAATTGTGATGGCCAGCTAGTATTGCTGATACTCGCCAGCCATTATCAGCGGAAGCCAAACAGGTATAGGACGAGGAGTTTATGTTTTATACAGAATTAATAAAGTTAAAAGAGCAATAAGAAGTGTGACCAACATTGCTAGATTCCATGTAAATAAGTAGATAGATATATATTTAGGGAAATAATCATTTATGGCATGTTTACTGGATGAACACACTCCCATACACACAAACTAACAATCTGTCTGCACTGGACTTGGGTGCATAGAGTTCAGTGCGCACAACGTGTGCTATAATGAGAACCTGTTTCAGCTTCCTGTGTTTGGTCTGAAGGATCTCTTCATTTCTTGTGCAGCTAGTAGTACTAGTAGCAGTATTTTTAGCAGTAGCCGTAGTAGAAGTAGTTGTAATAGTTGTAGTAGAAGTAGTATTTGTAGCATTAACAGTGGTATTAGCAGTCATGGTAGTAGTAGTAGTAGTTGTAGTAGTAGTAGCAGTAGTTGTAGTAGTAGTACAGTTATTGTTCTAGTAGTTGTAACAAAAGTATAAATAGGTGTAATTCCAAAAAAAGTTGGGACACTGTACAAATTGTGAATAAAAAAGAATGCAATAATTTACAAATCTCATAAACTTCACAATATCAAATGTTGGAAGTGAGACATTTTGAAATGTCATGCAAAATACTGGCTCATTTTGGATTTCATGAGTGCTACACATTCCAAAAAAGTTGGGACAGGTAGCTATAAGATGCTGGAAAAGTTAATTGTTCACATAAGGAACAGCTGGAGGACCAATTTGCAACTTATTAGGTCAATTGGCAACATGATTGGGTATAAAAAGAGTCTCTCAGAGTGGCAGTGTCTATCTGAAGTCAAGATGGGCAGAGGGCCACCAATTCCCCCAATGCTGCAACAAAAAATAGTGGAGCAATGTCAGAAAGGAGTTTCTCAGAGAAAAATTGCAAAAAGTTTTAAGTTTTCATCATCTACAGTGCATAATATCATCCAAAGATTCCGAGAATCTGGAACAATCTCTGTGCGTAAGGGTCAAGGCCGGGAAAACCATGCTGGATGCCCGTGATCTTCGGGTCCTTAGACGGCACTGCATCACATACAGGAAAGCTACTGTAATAGAAATCACAACATGGGCTCAGGAATACTTCCAGAAAACATTGTCGGTCATCACAATCACACAACCACCATGCCAATCGCCATTGCTGGCTAAAATGTTATAGGTCAAATAAGAAGACATATTTAAATATTATCCAGAAGCGCAGGCGTTTTCTCTGGGCCAAGGCTCATTTAAAATAGACTGTGGCAAAGTGGAAAACTGTACTGTGGTCGGACGAATCAAAATTTTAAATTATTTTTGGAAAACTGAGACGCCATGTCATCCAGACTAAAGATGATAAGGACAACCCAAGTTGTTATCAGCGCTCAGTTCAGAAGCCTGCATCTCTGATGGTACTTGGTTGCATGAGTGCATGTGGCATGGGAAGCTTAATCTGGAAGAGGCACCATAAGGAATAAGGAAAACAGACATTAGGTGCGAAGGTGCTTTCAGCTGTCCCTGTCCTCTCTCTTCACAGACACATAAATAAAACATCTTCAATCTCAGTGAATATTTGCCTCACAGGCATAATGAATATATGAATAAAAAGTTTGACATTTCTACTTTTAAATAAAACAGTTCACATTGAAAACAAATATTCTATGATTGAAAGTTAGAAGAAGTACAATTTCTTCTGTATCACCTCATTAACCGTCCGTATGGAAACATAGCAAAGGTTAAATTTGGTGTGATGATGATTTATGCCATTAAAAACACCATAATTATTTTAATTATGCTTTTTGTTGAGTTTGGTTTCACTCATAATAAACATTATTTGCATAAAGGATCCATATTTGTCTATGCACTTGTTGATTGGAGTATTAAAAACGTGAAAAGCATTAATTTAAGGTACATTTAGAACAGATAAATATATGCGAATAAGTTCACAATAAGTGATTAATCGTGAGTTTACTCATGACGATCGTGCGTTCAATATTTTAATCAATTGCCAGCCTAAATATTATTATGACATAAATTCCAGTTACCAGCATGACCAGCGGTAGTTGCAAAAGCTACTTTTTACTTAAAACCCATACTTCTCAAAACCCATACTTCTTTACTTTAAATTGAATAAAAAACTGTAGTCAGTACTTTAACTAGAGTAAAAGCAATTCTGAGCAGCTGTGGGTCACGACTTTTGCACCCTGCACTTAAATGGTAGTTTATGAACATTGAGTAGATAATACTGCTGTCCCGGCAAAATGAGAAGACGTTGTACCTGTCAGTGGTACAAAATGTACCTGTCAATGCTAAATAACATTCTTCAAGCTCCCTCTCTCTCACTCTCTCTCTCTCTCTCTCTCTCGCTTTGAGAAGTGCTTTCTTTTTCTCTATTCTGCCCCCATACTTTCTTTTTGTGAGTAGGTGGAGATGCACTACACTCACTCCGTACAGTGCTTGATAATTACTTGCTGTGTGGTAGCATTTGTGTTGCAGTAGGAAATCTATAAGCTCGCAACAATAATAAAACTAAGAACTCTAAAGACTCTTGTGACCCCAGGTGACTGACATTTTTCCTGGAGGAAATTATATTTAACGATGACTTTAGAAATCCTTAGTGACAAATTCAAGTGATTAATGCATTTAAATGGCCATTTCTTTTATTTATAATTCAGTTATCCATAACATTCAGTACAATGCACATGCCCAGACAAAACTGTGGACACCCGACCATAATATTTGTACATGATTTTTGAACATCCCAATCCACTTTTAGTCCCATTTACTATTATAATAACTTCCACACTTTTTGGAAGATGTTCCACTAAATTTTTTTAGTGCCAAATCCAAGATTTTCCACTGAAACCTTATTAACCGTCCGTGTGGAAACATAGCAAAGGTTTCCGTTTGGTGTCCTGAAGATTAAAGTCATTTGAAACACCATAATTACTTTAAAACCTTTACAAGAATATTTGTCTTTATACTCAATGTTGTGTTTGGTTTCACTAATACAATAAACATACATTTGCATAAAGCATCCATGTTGATTAGAGTATTAAAAACATCAAAAGTATTAATTGAAGGTACATTTCACAGAAAAGTGATTAATTGTGTTAACTCATGTCTAAATTATATTTTCATGAAGTTTCTTTGTGCACAAGGGCATTGTCATGCTGGGAAATAGTTAAAGTTCAGGTAAATAGTTCAGGAAAAGAAAAAGTTAATGCTACCACATTCAGAGACATCCTATGTAACCACTGTATGCTTCCAACTTTTTGGTAACAGTTTGGGGCAGAACCACAAATGGCAGAAATTCAAGTGTCCAAATACTTTTTTTCTTAATTACAGTAGAATCTGCTGAAGCGTGGCTGCTTAACAAAGTCAAGGTCAGATCCATCAGTGCATGCAGTCAAGGTTCTAATCTTTCCAAATTTGCATTTAAAACAAGTGATAGCAGAAAATACTAAAAATTTGAATCAAAAACCTCAACCTGCTATCCACGATTTCCTTGTGGAATTTTTGTCACCATTTTAATGTTCATTTCTATACCTCATTAACTCAAATAATGTTTATTAGATGACAGTTTGGAGGCCCATCAGGGTCAGTGTCAGTGTAGAGGCAAGGGGCAGAATTTCCCCACAAGGCACAATTATTTTAGGCAAACTTATTCTCCAAACCACAAAGAAATGGAGCCATTTAAAAACAACTGAATAAATATAGTGAAATAATACTGTAGGTACAATAGAAAAGAATTGGCAGTCAAGGGTTTGGTGTCAATAATTAGCTTCTATAACTCCAACTCCAAACGTTGTATATTGTTGTATATTCTTTTTTTTTTTTTTATTTAACCTGGCTGACTAGTAATGCCAAAATTATTATTAGGACATTGTTAAGTTTTGTTTGTGCAGTAAAACAAAATCACATACTAATCACATTTCCAGTGTCAGTGTTTTTAACCTACACTCTTAACAATGAAAGTCAAATAATACTGGTGCATTAAATGTGCAGTGTAATAAATCTACCACATTACACTCTTTAGGAACATTATGTACCAATTACATGCATTTGTATGGATGAGATGGTGGTGCTGCCAATCTTGTTACTTGTGAGAAATCCTATATGTTGGCTAGAGGAATGTCGTGTCTACAGCGTTGTCTGGAAGAGTTTTTTGCCCTGTTAAGCCCTATATCACCAGCAACTCCTAAATCTAAATTAACCCCTTAAACCCAATATCAACTGACATACAGTAACACCTTAACCCATAAATCAAGAGCAGGGGGGTGATAACGCTGTAGTTAAGGCTTTGGGTTGCTGATTGGAAGGTAAGGGGTTCAAGATCCATTATTGCCAAGTTGCTGCTCTTGGGCCCTTGAGCAAGGCCCTTAACCCACTGTGTTTCAGGGGCTCTGTGTTATGTCTGACCCTGCACTCTGACCCAAACTTCCTAACTTTGCTAGGATATGTAAAGAAAGAGTTTCACTCTGCTGTAATGTACATGTGACAAGTAAAAAGCACCTTTATATATATCAGGATTAGCATTACTGATCTGATTCAATGCAAGCTGAGCGGGATTGGATAGTGATGTGCAAACTTTGGCTCTGATATTTATCACATTGGAACTTTCTCCACAATTATTTTTGAACATTTGAATAAACTTTAAAGGAAAACCCTTAGGGTTATGAAAGCAAGCCTTTTGGGAATGGAAGGTTAAAAAAACCTCTCATATTATGCAAAGCAATACAGATAGATAGATAAATAGATAGATAGAGAGATAGAGAGATAGATAGATAGATAGATAGATAGATAGATAGATAGATAGATAGATAGATAGATAGATAGATAGATAGGTACACAGACAGGTACACAGACAGGTACACAGACAGGTACACAGCAACTAAATGCAGTTTAGCATAATAGTAGAAATGGTGCAAATTTACAAGTGCAGATAAATATGCAAATATATGTGCAACATAGAATGTAAAGATGTTGGACTTCTGCTCATGAGTTTAAATCTCAGCACCAGTAAACTGCTCATTTGAATGCATGAGATAAAAGTCGTTCTGGATAAGGGTGTCTGTCAAAAGCCATAAATGTAAATGATACCAATCCATTGAAGGCAAAGAAATTACTTAAAAAAACATTCTCTAAGCATTCTCTCAGCCTTTTCCTGTGATAAAACTTGTAAAATTGGCTTGTAGAATTAGCTTTTTTCTGACTAACAAGTACAGTATATCTGGGAATCCATAACTCCGTAAATATGTTAGTTGGGTAGTTGACTGCTGTATGCAATCTGTAATAGCTAATAGGTTACACAGTAACTTACTGCCATCATGCAGTGTTTTTTCTACCAGCTCCAGTTAAATCAATACATTCTTAAACAGTTCCTTTTTCTTTTTCCGCAAATTTCCACACTGCACTGTATTGTGTCTGAGCTGAAATGTGCTGAATAAACCCCTACGCTTGAACTAAAATCCTTAGTTGTGTCATAATTTTTTTTTTTTTTATGTTTAAATCTTTTGAAAGTCTAAACAAAGAGGGGCAAAAATCCAGGAACCACACAAAATCTATTTGCATTTGTCTGTTTCAGATATAGACCCACTTTACTTTCAATTGAGCTCTTCAACAGGTGATTATACACTATTGTATATGTAAATGTGTTCATTGTCGTGACATTATGAAATGAAATGAAAAAAACAACAACCCAGAAATATCTAATTTCTCCAAACAATAGGACTTAAAAAGAACTAATTAGCAAAACATATTGCAGCATGGCAGCATGTGTTCATGATCACAGTTTCAGAAAATAACTAAAGGAATATTTCTGTTCGACTATTTTCATAGATCGTAGTTATGTGCATATGGCAGGTCTGATGTAGTCCCTTTTACTGAGGATGTTCATCTGTTCACGAAAACTGTCTGAGTATGGGATCTGATTTGAGTGTGGCAGCTGCTTGCACAATCCGGCAGCATCGCTCGACTATGTAGGTCAGACAGAAAAGAGAAGAAGACAGGCAGAGAGATAGAGAGAGAGAGAGAGAGAGAGAGAGAGAGAGAGAGAGAGAGAGAGAGAGAGAGAAAGAGAGAGATGCCATCAATGCTTTAAACCTGAAAGTATCATTACTTCAATGAATTGTTTTTAGAGACAATGTGTGTCTTTTTATTTCATTTTACTGGTGACAAATGTTTCATATTAAACATCTGTATTCATTACTTCAATGAATGTCTAGCTTTTTTCAAACAAACCAAAAGTAAAACACATACATTTTGATGTCCCTATAATAAGCTGCCTTATTTTATATACATTTTACTTAATGCTTGGACGCTAGATGTAGTTCTAGTTTAGCTTTATTCTTATAGTCCAATACACATAAATACTGGAAGAAAATCTCACTCCTAGCTGTATTATATTTGCATCCTGATTCATTTTATAGCATGAAATCTGTACACAGATGGACTACAGATCACTAAGTCTATGGCATATGGTACCATACAGACAGTAACATTTGCGGCTACAAGCCACTTATCAATTTTTCCCTCCTGCTGAGCCACTTTTTAAAACTGCAACTCCATCACTGTTCCTGCATCAGAAATAAAAAAAAAAGATAGAGCTGGAGAATTTCTAAGAATTTGTGGCTTGTTACAGCATTTAAGAAATAATCTGCTGTCGACAAACAAAAAAAGCTTACCATTTTTTAGATCAGAAAGGGATTTTAGCTGGTTGAAGTGTGAATGCTGTGTTTTTGTATGTGTGTGTTTGTGTGTGTGTGTGTGTGTGTGTGTGTGTGTGTGTGTGTGTGTGTGTCCTTACTGTTAGGTTGGAGGACAAATTCCTCTGGAGATTTTATATGCCAGAAATATTATATTTGGCTCTGAACAATGAATTTATCTCACTCCCTTTCCTTAGCATTCAGCTCTTCTCTCTGGTTTTGATGTAGGTTGGCAGCTGGGTGTGTTTTCCATGGGCGATTTGGTTTGGTGCCGCTTCAGCACTATTGTTGTGGCGTCTCCGGGGTTGCTGTCCATGGTGCTGATCCAGAAAGAGCAGCACTTTGAATGTGATGCTACATCGGCATGACAAAGCACCGGGCTCTGTGCACAAGTGTGTGAATGAATTACAAATAATAAATCTTCCCAAGGGTTGCGCACACTAAGAAGTGAGGATTTCCCAGGAGTGAGGAAGGAACTGTGTGTGTATGTGTGTGTGTGTGTGTGTGTGTGTGTGTGTGTGTATGTGTGTGTGTTTGTGTGTGTCTGTTTGTGTGTTTGTGTGTTTGCGTGTTTGTTTTCACACAGCTGCAGGTATATGGATGGTGTACAGGTCAGGGATAAATTCCTAATGGAGATGGTTCTTTTAAGCAATTGCACTGTTTTAGAGCAGAGCGCCAAAACGCTCACTATGTTAACTCATTAGATGGCTGTACAGAGTCAAGATGCTACATCATGCTTTGACATCCTGAGACAGAGGAAGTCACAATTTTACCCCAGGCAATGGATTATGGGACAAGTAGCTCTCTGTCTTTTGCACTTTGGCTTCTTTATCTAGGTCATATCACAACACAGCCTGTTCTAGCACTTAAAAAAAAGACTATTCTCTCTCTTTCTTATTGCATATATATATGCCACAGAATTCTTCCCAATATATCATTTTGGACATGATATACAATATAGTACAAGGGATTATCTCTAAAAGTCATTTTTAGCATTTGAAAGACAGAATAATCTTTCCTGATGCATGGACATACAGTCTGTAATCAGTGCTATGACATATTGGGACAGTATTTAAAAGCACTGATAATTATTATATAGTATTTTAAAACAACTCTGCATGTAAAACTAATCCAGACCAAATAAGGCTTTGCTCTGACTGTAAAGGGAAAGAAATACAGAAAAGGGCAATTTTTTTCAGATCATATTTAATATATGTATATTAGCAGAATATTGTAGATATTTATGAATTTTCATGCTGCACAGAATTATGTCCCCGCAAAGCCAACTCTACATTCGTTTGTCATTCCAATATGCTCTGTTAGTGGTATGTGAATCTGTGTGAAAGACAAATGACTTTGAAAGGTGGTTTTGACATTTTGTGAAGTTACACCTTAGTGGAAGCAGCATAGAGACACTGCAAGAGTCATTGAAACAGAGAAAGGAGAAGAAACCCAGAGAGAAAGAGGAAGAAAGAGAAAGAGAGAATTTGGTGAATGAGTGGGAAAGGCAGTGGGAGTTGGGAGATGGGCTGTGTGAAATACAGAAGAATCACTTTTGCTTCTATGCTGCTACACACATTTAGATTTACACTTCTTTATTTTTGTATACAACAGGATATATATATTACCTCGATGTATTACTGCATACCTTGATTTTTGTCTTTTTATACATCAGTCCTGGGAAATTTGTGATTATTTAATCAGTGTGCTGTACTACATTCTATACAGGACATAAGAATTCTAAACATGTTAGACATTTTTCATGTGTACCATATTTAAATAAAATTCCTCAGCAGGAACCATTAATAAAATTAATAAGATACATTTCCTGCATTTAAAAATTACCTTAAAATTCTATTTTACAATTTTTATATCTTGTGGATATTGTAAGGTAAATATTATTCTCTACATTAAACTGCCAGCCAGTGACACTGGATTCAATGCTGTGTCTCACACACAACCAAAACAATTAGACATAACTTAACGTAACGTAATCAGTAAGCCTATGATTATGTTTGAAGTCTGAGAGTTTAACTACAAACTCTGAATGTAACCCTTTGTCCTTGTGCTTTGTCATTCATATATCACTGTAGTTATTCTAGCAGATTACTCTGTACCTAATTCCATTATCTTTGATTACACTGCTACATAAACTCCCTGTGCCAGCGCAGCATTATTCAGCAAACAAAAAATCATGATGGAAGGCCCTGAGGAAGCCAGGCTTTAAAATGGGGATGTTCACACACAGTGTAAAAAGGTACGACATCCATTTTGTGTGTCGTTTCGTAGGAGAAATGATGTATTTACAGATATTGCAATATTTGCACCAATGATTCTAGACTTTGTTTTTTTGCTGAAAACCATGCCACAATGCCAGAAGTTAAAATTTAACAACATTCCCAAACCCCCCCAATTTGTTCACCTGACAATTCCATTTATCACGTGACAGATATCAGTGTTTCCTCTGAAGTCACAGTAGACTTTTCGTTGAAGATGAAGACCTGAAAACTCAGTCTAAAGAAGTTTCACATTTTAATGCACTCCAAAGTTTGTTGGACTCTAATCTGTGGATTTGTCCCATGTGAAGACTTGGACTGATTGATGTCACTGAAACCGAAAATCCAAAAAAAAAGCAGATTATAGCAGTGTCGCGGCATTTTATACAACATTTTATACAGCTGTTTTATACAACACAACTTTAAATAAATATAAAATTAGCATCGAAATATAAGTGGTGGATGAATTACACAAACCATGTACTTGAGTTAAAGTAGAGATGCAGTAGGTAAAATATTACTTCAGTAAAAGTAAAAGGGGTTCTTTTTCACTTGAGTAAAAGTACAAATGTATTTGTCTTTAAATGTACTTAAGTATCCGAAGAACAATGATTAGTTATGGCAATAACGTCCTATTAATATTTTTGTCACTAGACTCAACAAGTTTATGTAAAAAGACTATAATGTTACTATAAGCATTCCAATCTATCAATGGAATGATATTAATTAATCAAACACCAATTGATGTCTAATTACATGATTGAAAAATCTTATTTGTAATTACATAAAAAAAAATGTATAAATAAGGCTGTAGGTGTTTTGGAAAATTAGAGTCAGGAGTTTTTTCCATCATCTATTTCTCTCAAAATGTTCTGCATGCTGTTGAACTGTAGCTGAACTGTAAGTTTGGGCTCCTGATTGGTAGCTTGCTGGGTTCTTGACCAGTTTTTATCTTCATAAATAATAAAACTGATTACACAAAATGTTGTGACTTTAAAATTAATTCTGACATTGAATTTAAATTGACTTTGAAAAAGTGATGTTAAAGAAAAAGTCTCCCCAAATGGAAATACCTTAGTAAAGTACAAATATGTGGAAAAGCTACTTAAGTACAGTAACAAATTATGTTTACTTCATTACTGTTCACCACTGCATAATATCCAGTTGCCCCATATTCACAGCAGGTCTTCAAAGAAATTTCACCTGCTGAAAGATTAGTGTGTCTGCAGCGTGAGACAGGTGAAGACAGGCATGATGCCCTTCATGCTGTTTCACAGTGAAGCATAACTTGGGTGATAGCACTGTTTGCTATATATGAGCTCACAAACGCATGTGAATGACTAATATTAATGTGATCGACAAAGGGAAAATGTATGCCATCAGTCTCACCAAGACATCATGAGCAGTTTTTGCTACCCTGGCTGTGGCATCATTTGAATTTAAATGACCAGTCTCACTATTGGGTGACCCCCAAACAACATTTCAATAGAGGTTTTTACATTTTGAAGAAGTCAAAGCTGGTCTTCTTATGTCAGTAGTAATGTTTTTTCCAGCTCAATGCTAACCTCAATGGTTAAGATTCATCATCAAAACGCTGTAAGTTTAACAGCTGTCAAGTGAATCCCTTAACCCTTAATAGCTCAGAATTTATAGCTCAGTTTATGGAATATTCAGCTCTTCTTTTCAGCTCATCGCTTTTTGACACAAATTGTTTCCTCTCCCTCTCAACTTTCTTTGTTTCTGACTGTTCCATCAAGTGTGCTTGGACGCATTACTTTTAGCAAATTTTATTTCCCACCTTATCGTCCTCAATTACATCAATTCAGCACACTCTGCTTGAGGACAGATGTAGCGTACATGGTTTTAGGCATCAGCATGTGTCGTGTCGAGCTGTTCAGCTCTATTATCTCCCTTTTACACTTGACTGCTGTTGACTCTCATTTGAGTTTTACATCTGGAACTTGATGTTTCATGTAGTCTAAAAAACATTACACAAAAAAGCTTCCAAATTAGTTAATTTTTTACATTTGTTTGCTTTGTTATCTGTCTCCTGGCTGGAACCGTGACTGATGTTGAAGCTCAAAGATTAATTGGTCACCATTTATTTTTGGTGCAGAGTTTGAGAGTTTTCACAGGTTTTACTCAAGTGCAAACTTTTGTACTGGCCCCAAAGGTAAACAGTGCTGCATTGAGCTGTTTTGTGGCTGAAAAAGACAGTGTTAGAGCTTGTTATCGGCCAAAGGGACAGGAAGAATAGCAGCACAATGTCACACTATGAAATTCACTCCAGATGGAACCCCGCATTTTAAATGCACTGCGTCACAGCTTATATAAGCGAACTGGAGGAGGGTGTATAATGTGCAGTGTAGCTTACCCAAGTGTGTCGTTAGTACGTGTCATTAATCAAAGCGAGCTTTGGGCTTTTACACCTTTTTTTTTTGCTGATTAAACTACACAGTGCAGTATTTGTAAAATCCTTTAAAATATGGGCTTTCCAAACAAATTTAAACCAGCATGCTGAATGAACACTGTACGGAGTCCCAGAAAAAAAATCAGTTGTTTAGTTTTTTGCTGAATCATGCAGTTGGTTTAAAAAATTCAAAGGAGCTGCAACCTCATGGAAGCTGCATCAAAAGTAGTTAAAGAGTGCTGGCTGAAGCCCAGGCCGAAGTAAAAGGAAGAAATCAATTGAATCTCTTGAGTGTTTTTCAGATAGCAATAAGAAGAAATGATGAACAAAGATATGGCTTCATGGAAATGATTATTAATTAACCCTTAATTAAATGTAAGTTGAATACAGTTATTAAACTATTTTCTGTCTTACTTTTTCCAATAAATGTGTGTATATCATTATCAGTGCAAAAGTGAATGTCGTGATTGTCTCTCACAGGCACACACCTGTTAGAGGATGTTAGATGACCATCATCATTTTGCTGACCTTTTCAAAACTACCTTAAACAAACAGCCTATTGACCTTAAACGCCATTTTCTTTAGTTAACATATGTCCCAGCACACATCATCACTATCAATCTGTTCTATGCAGGCTGTCAACTCAAGTCCCGCAAAGCTCAGAGCTTGGTATCGCTCTGTTTTTCATCTATACCTACTTTCTCTTTGAGCTTATATCCTGAAATGCCCTACAGTGTCAACTCACTGCTTTGTTGCAATTTCACTAGAAGTCCATATCAGCCTAAAAATACTGATGCTCAACCCAAATGGATCAAATCCATGTCTGTTCCACACTCTTGCATCAAGATTGCATGCTTTCTGAGTTTATTTTTTATTGAGTAACCGCATTACGTTCAACTACCATCCAGTACACAATCTAATCAGACACTCATAAACTATTTCTACCCAAAGAATCCTGTTTCACACAGAAATATTTAACATTGTGGAAGACAAAACGGGCTACGGTGCTCTTTTTTAGGCAGCCTACTGCAACGAACCCATCAGTTCTTACATACAGAGAACAGGGCAGTCCATAAATCATGGATAATATCGTGTAATATTGGTGCAACAAACACCGCGGCAAACACAAACACTAAATTTGAGAACCCGGAGCGAAAATTTTATGAGACCATGAATCATTCACAACCAGATTGCTTTTCAAATTGAGCCAGTCTCTGGTTAGAACATCTGATTTAAAATGAGTACAGTATTACAAAGCCCTCAGGTAAAAATACTGTAACAATATAGTAGTTTTTAGAGATTTGTAGAATTAAATGGAGCTGTTTTGGAAAATAGTGTTGGACCAAAACATTGCTATTGTATTTTAGAGTCATGGATTTTGTTCATTGATCTCCAATAGTAATTTAATAATATATAGTGTATACTCTGAATTTGTATGCTGTCCTTCAATGCCCTGTTTGTAATGGCTTTCCTAAATGTCATTACTTTACCAACATTTAACTTTTCAGTGTAGCTTTTCCAGTGTCTTTCTGATTCCTAGATTAGTGTGTATGCAGACTGTGTATGTATTTTCTGGTTGTTTTATTAAAATATTAGGATAGGATTGCTTGCTGTTGCTTTGGGCTGTTCACATTTCTTGCCATGAAAAGCCAAATAGGTGTTCCTCTGCATGTGTGTGGCTGTGTGTATTATCTGTGTATTAATAATAGCCCTAAGGGCATGACAATTTATTTTCATTGTTTAAAGCTCTATTTTTTACTAATTGTAGCTTGTTAATCAAATTTAAATTCTTTGGCCAAGGTAAAATAAGAAGGTTAAACACGCTTTATTCATTTACACCTGGTTAATCTGCATATTTCATATAAGTCAGAGGGTTATACGTAAAGCAAATATGTAAATTTAATTGCACACCACTTGGGCAATCAGTCAGTCATTAATTAAACATGAATGCATTCGATTAAATCGACCTTATTATGCCATGTTTTGGACGTGCCCTTCATATACAAATATATAATTAATACACAGAAAACAAACAGTCACTTATCATTAATGTAATTTCCCATTTTTAAACAGCCAGGTAAATTTTTTCTGGCTTTAAAACCATGGTTTAGATTGAATGTTTGTATTACCTACAGTGCATATAAGGCAGTTCAATAGTTTCAGTTGGAGGTCAAAGTGTAAAATATATATCAGACCTTGCAAATTACTCACACTGTTGTTTTTGTATACATACCTCCTTCTCAAGGTCATGTTTTTTCTTTGTTTGTTTAATTATTTCTATTTTATCTGGCGATACATGTATAATATAAAGATTGTAGATTAGTTTACCTAATAAAGACGCATATCAAAAAGTAACAAACAATGTATCGCATATAAAAGTATCATACTGTGTGATTTTAGCAGCAAGTTTCCATACTAAAAGCTAAGTTACACTAATAAATCATAATCCGTCACAATTAAAAATCTTAATTTTATAAATATGCAAAAACAATATAAGCTTCAGTATTCTAAACATTGTCGAAACATTGGCATGGCAACTAAAGCTTGATAATAAAACAGATAACGTTGTGTGGCAGAAGGATTATTTTATTTCTTTTACATTTATTTTATAGGGCTCTTTTGGTTGCCATTTTATTAAAGCTATAGGATACATGAGGATGTACATTGCAGTGATTTTGGCACAGCCAAGGTGGTTTTAAACACCTTGCTTTGTGTCATGCCTGGGAACACGTTTATCCATAGTAGAATCACTGGAGCACATGCCCCAGAGATATTTCTTGCAAAAATAACTTGCATTATATATAATTCCTATAATTACCACTTGTTTTTCAACTGATCATGTTATTGATGTGAAAATATCTGTTGACGATCTATTTCGGCTTACCTTATTACAGTAAACTGCAATATCAATATATTGTCACGATTCCATTTCCTCATTGTGTATGGTTGTGGATGGTTTTAATATCCTGGAGTCATACAGATTGTATCTACAGTGTGCTCACATTAAGACCCTATTCTATGCTAAAAGATCTGGTTAAGATATGGTTAATGTAAGACCCAGTGTGTTTGTGTGTGTGTGTGTGTGTGTGTGTGTGTGTGTGTGTGTGTGTGTGTGTGTGTGAATATTGTGTAGAACTGGAAGAGATTTAATAGAACACCAGTTGTGAGCACCACCCCCATTGTGTTGAGTCTCCTTGACCTTCACGGAATTTATAGATTCATAACTGTGTAGCACTACAGTTAGTCGAATGCAACAGAGAACAGCTTCTGGCAATGAGAAACTGTGACAATATTGACCCTGATTGGATTTTCTAATCAAAACACTGCTTTAGAGAATATATATATATATATATATATATATCTAAATCTATCTATATAAATGCACAATTGCAGGTAAGTGTGAATATTGTACCAGAATATGCTTCTAAAATCATTTGAATTAAACATACTTCCAATACTTTTGGAACACCTGCCCTGCTATTTAATGCTTTAGTGACGTTTAATGATTGTAGTGATGTTGGCAGTGACATGGGTGAACTTGTTTGTAGCCAATATTGCCTCAAATTAATTTCTTGTTCTATGTCTTGAAGGAGACATAAAACAAACAAAGGGGGCAAAAAACAAACGGGGCTTCAGCCATTCTAATGTTAATCTTAAGTACCTATAGAGTAGTATTGCCTCCGTCACATCTCCACGGATTTTAGTGTTATCACATTTATAAAAGAAAAATACCGTTTTATGCTTCTCTCCAAAAACAGCCAAGCTCCTCGGGGTGTGGCATGGGCGGAGCTAAAGAGTGGTGCCCTTACAAGGAATTGAAGTCATAAAGGACCATACTCGAAAAACACTTTATGAAACTTATACGAAGTGCATTTGGCACAGAAATACTTTGTCATACGTCCAAAACTTTTTTTTTCCCCTTGGCCTAGTTTCTGTGTAAATAACTCAATGCATAGCATAGCAGTAGACACCTACTTTAAAGTAAGGCAATCTGACAAGATCTTCTGCTCCTGCTTCATGATTTGACATTTCTGAGATAACTTTTTGATCACCACAGATGTAAAGAGTGAATACTTAAGCTACTGTTGCCTTTCGGTCAACTTAAACCAGTCTAAACTTAGTCTGCTGTTCTGACCTTTCATATCAACAGCGTGTTTTCACCTGCTCTGATTGTTTTTTTTACACCATGCTGAGTAAACTTTCAAAGCTGTGGTATGTGAAAATCCCAGGAGAGTTGCAGTTTCTGAAATACTCAAACCAGCCCATCTGGCAGCATTAACCATGTCCCGATCAAAGCCACTCAGATCACACTCCTCCCTCAGTTCAGACGTTTGATGTGAGCATTAACTGTAGCTCTTGACCTAAATCTGCATGATTTTATACATGGTGTTGCTGAGATTGTGTCAACTGACTAGTGTACATACAGTCATATCTGACTGGTTAAACATGTATACATAATATATGCTGTAATAAACACATTAATATACATAGTACATTAGAGACATAGCAATGGACATAAGATTAATGATATTTCTGTTGGCATTGCTAGCTGCCACTTTCTTTTTGGATGAGTTTATTTATGTAATTTTTTAATAAAAAGGGTCATTTTATTTTCAAAATTCACTAAAGCCTTAAATAACTTTCCTAAAGGTCTCACTCAAAATACTTAAGATCGATTTTAAGTGAGGGACAGAAATAGGCTCAGTATTGGGTTGTTGCTATGGAGAAGGCTGCTGCTAATAAGATTGTAAGCACACACACACACACACACACACACACACACACATTTTTCACACACACACACACACACATGCACACACAAAAATATATATTTTTTTTTTATGTGTTCTCTTTGCAAAGTGCAGTTCTCTGTTTTAGCACTTGTTTAATCTCGGTTTATTTCTTTCTCTCGCCTTCCTCGCTACGCTAAACACATTCCAGTGTACAAAAATACACAATTCAGCACAGAGTAGGTTTGAAATCCTTCAGGCTGATGTGCAAAGAACCAGCAACTATATGCAAAGCACAACTGCAGATGTGCTGTAAATGCTGTGTTTGTGTGAAAACTCAGTGATGCTGCAGTCATGAGACAATTCTGGCTAATGTAAGAGTTTAGAATTTGGTTATAATCTATTAAAATGTTAGGTAATAATGTTACTATAGTCTGTGTAAAGGCTTATTCAACTTGTTCCAACAGCAATCACACTGTACAACACTGCACTGAACCAGTTTTAGGATAGCTCATATATCAATTAGGCATAACCTGTTAGTGGGTGGGAATATATTAGGCAGCAAGTGAACATTTTGTCCTTAATGCTAATAAAGAAGCAGGAAAAATGGCCAAGCATAAGGAGTCAGAGCATCTTCAAAAATGTAGCTCTTGTGGGCTGTTCCTGCTCTGCAGTGGTCAGTATCTATCAAAAGTGGTCCAAGGAAGGAACAGTGGTGAACCAGCGACAGGGTCATGAGTGGCTACGGCTCACTGATGCATGCAGGGAGCGTACGCTGGCCCATGTAGTCCGATCTAGCAGATAAGCTACTGTAGCTCAAATTGCTGAAAAGGTTAATATTTCAAATACTCGACACGCCAGGACTGTTTTGGCAGCAAAATGGGGGCCAACACAATATCCACTGTTTACAACTATACGCACTGACAATTTAATACCATTTACTCTTCTGCTGTTACACTGTCCAGTTTGATCATGCTTGTACTGCACTGTCACTTTAATTAACCTCAAGCCTGCTGGTGTAACAGCAATGTTCACACAGAAACGCTCCACTGGACAACCACATCACATGCTCACTGTATCTGTTTCTCTTTATATTCTTGTCTTTCATATATTATGTAAACTGCTTTGGTATACTTGTTTACTCTTTATGCTGCTTAAATATGTGAATTTCCCTCTGTGATAAATGAAGCGATTCTATCAATTTATTTATGATTTCAGTCGTATCTTTGTACTACAGTGATGTTCAATTCTTAAGTTTGGTCAGGGGTTGTGGATTAATTTGATTGGTTTTATAGTAATAACTCAAATCATAAGGACTTGTGAGGCAGATAATCTAATACATAAACTATATAATTATTGATATGTTGAAGTTTAGTTTTTGTAGATGTTTATTCACATTTATGGATGGAGTCTCCAGTTTCAGAGTTTTTCACCATGAAGTAAGAATGCTTTCTGAATTCTAAGTAAATATATCTAGTCGACAAATGAGGTGATAACAGCAAATAACATCACCTGTAATATTTAATAAATATAGATGTAAGAACTACCAATCATGTGGTAAGTAAAATTAGATACTTTGTGACATCATCGAGTTATCACACAGTTCCTTTTAAAGGTTTATACAGTACTTTGTATTGTACTATTAGTGTGACGAAAATATTATTAAGACCAGTGTAATATGCTTTAGCTAAGCAAAATAGTTGTTTTTACTGGTTTTAGTGTATTTATAGTCTTGTAGCAGTATTCATAGGTCATTTTGGGGAGGTGGTAGCTCAGTGGTTAAGACTTTGGATTACTTGTCAGACGGTTGATGGTTCAAGCCTTGGTATTACCAAGATACTACCCTTGAGCAAGACCCTTAACCTTTAGTGCTGTATTATAGCTGACCCTGCGCTCTGACCCCTTTATGCAAAGAAAGAATTTCACTGTACCGTAATACACATGTGACAAGTATAAAGCACACTTTCCGACAATCATGACCATTCATTGAACATTGGAATTAATTACATTGTTTTTTGATCACTATTTTATAACAGCAATAGGCCACTCGAGCATGTACAATACAGAATTTGTAACAGGAGCAAGGTGGTTTTAGACACTCTTGCTTTGTGTCATGCCTGCGAACATCTTTCTCCATGATAAAATGACTAGAGCATATGCTCAAGAGCATCAACATCTTGTTTAATATCATGTGGTAAAACAACAAATTGAATTGTGGATTTGTGGATTACTCTATAAATACCTTTTGGTTTAAATGAGCTTCTTATTAACAAAATGCTGATCATATGCTAACAGAAATTTTCCTATTGTGTTTATTGTCAGTCAGAGATGATGATGTTGGAGTTCATCCCACTCTTCATCCCACTTCATCCCAGATTAATTAAACAACTGCGTGTTTTATATGCAGCACATCACCGCTTATGTAAATGAACTGGGGCAATAATGTTTGCTGTAGCTTTTGCAAGTGCGTCATTAGAGACTGATAGAGAGACTGTGTTCTACAGCAGTGCAGCTTTTTTTTATCTGCACTGCTTAGACTTAGTGGTACCACCCGTATGTCTGAAATAGCGAACAGAAAAAACGTCTCAGATGTGGTGTTTTTTCTGATTAAGGGGGTGAGTACTAAAAAATCCTGATGATGCTGCCACCTTTTAAGTGAGTCTTTATGTGTGTACACAGGGGATGGAAACCCCAAAGAGAGCAGTCCTTTTATTAACAGCAGTAGCAGCATTGACATTGAGAAGAGCCAGCAGTATGATGGCAAGCACATGGCCCTGTTTGAGGTACAGTTTCCTTTTTTTCAGATATAGTATTAAAAAATCACTTCATCTATTAAACTAAATCTATTATTTATTATTATGTATTAATATTGTTCCCCTTCTTTTTTTTTTTTTTTTGATTGACACATTGAAATTTGATACTCTCAGTTTAGCCAGATATAGTATTAAAAAATCACTTCATCTATTAAACCTAATCTATTATTTATTATTATGTATTAATATTGTTCACCTTCTTTTTTTTTTTTTTTTTGATTGACACATTGAAATTTGATACTCTCAGTTTAGCTTTTAATAAGATTAAAATGGTCTCCAAACACAATGGTGAAGAAATTTTGCATTTAATAAAAACTATTGGACAGATGTTAAACACTGGCCATCAAACTGATCTGGGGTTCTTGACAATTTGTTGATGAGTGACATCTGTGTGTGTGTGTGTGTGTGTGTGTGTGTGTGTGTGTGTGTGTGTGTGTGTGTGTGTGTGTGTGTGTGTAGGAGGAGATGGACACAAGTCCCATGGTGTCCTCTTTGCTCAGCAGCCTTGCCAACTACTCCAACTTGACACAGGGAAGCAAGGAGCATGAGGAGGCTGAGAACAATGAAGAGGCGCGCAAGAAAACAGTGCAGGTAAATGCAGACCCCATGACACCGATGATACATGATACAAAAGTACTTGCTTTTAAAAATCTTTAAATATCAAAAGTACAAGAACGAGCATATGAAAGCAAGTATTGGTATCATTTGTGCAGTTTTTAAGTTGAATAATATTACAGACACACAGGAAGAATTCCTGTTACTCTTTTGAGAACCTGTGGGGTTACAGTAGCGGTCTCGGGACAGGTTCTAAATCAACACAATTATTTATAGTAGTCACTACGGGTTCCTTGGTGGTCTAGTGGTTAGGATTCCATGGCCCGGGTTTGATTCCCAATCAAGAAACCAAACCCAGCCACAAGCCAATGCACTCTTAGTGCCGGTCCCAAGCCCGGACAAATTGGGAGTGTTGCTTTAGGAAGGACATCCAGGGTAAAAGCATGTGCCAAATCAAAATATGCAGATCAGAAAAGAAAGAAAGTTTATTTATAGTAGTTACTACAAAGTAGCTGAAGAAGTCAAAATAAATATATTATGCATTTTAATGTACAAGGTAAAAAATCTATTCTAAATTAGAATACTATGATAAAATACTTGAAAAATACTTATGTACATTAACAAAGTACTGTACAAATACCTTCTTACTCTCCTGGCCTTGCGGATGCTGTGACTACAGACGTAATTTAGCATGAAAGTTAAAATATGTGACATGTTTTTTATGAATGAATTTTTTTTTGTATTTTAATAGATAGTCAGTAACTCAGGCATCAATCTTAACTCAAGTATCAGAAAAGTTATTTAAAGAGCAAAACAAAGTTGGTCATAATTCAGTTACTATAGTTTTCTATACTATATGCAATTTATAGTCATTAATAAGCAGCATCGGGTGTGCATTGTTGCAATTCAGCAATTTTGCTTAAATAGGAATGTTACATAGTTGGGTATTTACCACAAATAACTGTAATATCTTACAGTATCTGTATTCTGTGCATCTTTTCTTTTTATCTTTAAAACAGACTTTCGACATGGATCATTTCTTCACCTGCAAAATAATTTAGCATTCATAATGATCTTTCATTTTTTAATTACTAGTTGCATTCATTATTAACCCATGCACACACTGGTGTGTACAGCTAATCAATCTGCTAATCATTTCATCGATTAGCTATCACCAGTGATGCTGCTGTGAGGTTACTGATTATTGCTTATTGATCATGTTTTTGTCAGGCTCCTCGCATGGGCACGGTGATGGGGGTCTATCTGCCGTGTATGCAGAACATCCTGGGGGTGATCCTCTTTCTCAGGATGACGTGGCTGGTGGGTGCCGGAGGAGTCCTGGGCACCTTTTTCATCGTTTTTATGTGCTGCTCAACGGTGTGTCTCTTACTCTTTTACTTAGTCCCTGATAAACACGCATTTACAACACGTTTCTATTGATCAGGTCATAATGTCCCTTTTGGATTGAGTAAAAACAAGACTTTTTTTTACTTTTTATGATAGACTTTTAAAAAAGAACAATATTTAAATTAAAAAAACATCTGACCTGTGCTCCAAAAAATATGTAATTAAATAAAGTACCACAGGAAGATATGATAAAAGGGTTAAAGAAGCAGCTTGTAATTTCTAGATACCTGAGAGGGGTAAATTGCAATTGTAGTTAAAATGTTGAAAAATCTTCCCTTTCTTTCTTTTTAACTTTTATAGTCCTTTTAATACGAAAAACTAAATATGCTTGTTTCAGAACTAAGGGGACAGAGTTGCTCTGTTCTTGCTGGGGTAATAATAATACATATTCTATTAGTATTAGTGTCATAAATACAATTCTCTTTAGTATAGTGCCATTTAATACACTAAACAAGCCTGTGATTTGTTTCAATGTAAATCCAGCTATGAGGTGGGCCATGGCATGACTGCTGAGAGATTTTTACACACAGCATTCTCTAGATTTAACACAGAATGACAATAAAAACATCCTACAAGAGGCAGGTCTCTGACCAAAAACCGAGTAAAAAACCCACAGACTGTTCAAGCAAACTCAAATAACCACACTTTAATAACATGTTGAACAGAAAAGCATTTCAAAACACAAAACCCATCGAACCTTGTACAAGTCCGCATGGAGTTCCAGCTCGTCAGCCAAGAACGAAAATCTGAATGTGCAGTGGGCACAGAAATGAAATTGGAAAAAGTCCAGGTAATGTTTTTTCCAATTTTCATCTGTGCAGTTTTATTGAGCCTGGTCCTTCATCTTTCTTAGTGAAAGGTGCAAAAAAAAAACACTTTTTAAAAATGTAGTTATAATAAAGGCTTCCACACCCCCAATCCAATATCTCTATATCTGAGTTACTCAGGGCCATGTTCCCAGAGCTCAGCTTTGGCTCTGGGCTCTGTACTGTATTGTTGTGTCTGAATTACGGCTGTATAATGATATATATTTTAATCATGACCACAAATTCCTCAGTAATTGAGTAATTCCTCAGTAAACTGATCTATGGGTTAGCTTGGATGAGGTTAGTTAATGGGGTAATGGTATGTAATGAAGTAATGTGAGACATTGCTTTTATTGATTGTAGCACAGTAAATCAGGGTTGTGTGTCTAATCTCAGGCAATTTTCTGCTTCTGCTTCCCCAACACCACATGACTACAAGCAAATACTGTGTTTGTTTCATAGTCGAAATCCGTCAAAGACAAATTTAATATATTTTTAGATATTTTATAGTTTTTAGTTCATTAATAGTGCCATTTACGTAGCAGTCACTTGACAAAGTCTAATTGTGATTCGAAAACATTTCATGTGAAAAATTATATTACATATGAGAAGTGAATAAACGTGGGTAATAAAATACCCTCATACAACCGCATCACTCCTTTACTGAAATCCACTATGATCATGAGCCGCCGAATTCTCCTGCTCTATATGTTTTGCTGCATTTCCTTTATCGAGGCTATACATGTTTATTTTATCCACATGATGTCTTTCACTGCATAAAGCACTGCATGAACAGAATATTATCACCATGAAGAGACGAACAGATGCAAACACATTTTTTTCATGGATCTGCAGTACAGGTTTTAGGCTCATGATTGTCTTTTGCACTAATACACTATACTGTATGTGACAATCAAACCTGAGAATCACCTGGATTTATATTAATTGTATTGAGCAATATTTGATTTTCGTTGTGGTGAGGAATCAGTAAGGGATTGTACATGTGTGCAATCTAATATTTAGATCCAAGGAAAATAATCAAAAGAATGATTTGTTTGGAGAAATGGTAGGAAATGGTATGAAGTGCCATTCAAGCACAATATTTTATACACAGATGTTCCACTGTTAGTTAATACATTGATTGTACTGTCGAAGAAATCTTTCTTGTTTTCAGTCCACATTTTTTATCCGAATAATTTTCATGCTTACTGGCAAGTATTTCAAAGCGGTGGTCTATATGTGAAAAAAAAAAAACACTTTTTAGATATCTCTAGTGTAGAAAGGTCTGCATGCAGGTTATTTTTAATAACTTGAGTGCTGAGCCCACAGAATAGACTTACAGGTCGACAGACATACTGTATACTGACTATTGTTAGGTAATACATTACCATAACCTTCCGTAATAAAAATTCCTGACTTAAGTCACCACTTCAGCGAACATTTGAAATATTTTTTAACAGTGTCAGTAAATTTGAAAGAAAACTCTCGTCCTTTAATTTAGAGCTACCACTAATTCCGAAACTGATGTTATTTAAGTCTGTGTTTATGTCTGTTTGCAGACTATGCTGACTGCCATTTCAATGAGTGCAATTGCTACAAATGGAGTAGTGCCAGGTAAGCAAAATGCAATGGCCCCTGACTGTGTGTGTGTATATGTACACCCAGACGATAGCTGTCCTCTTGTTCTTTATGGGCAGTTAGTCACAGACACAGTACAGTTCCCCAGTGAGCTGAGTTCAGCTCCTGTCCCTTAGCGATGCATACATTATGTTTGAGCTACAGTGAAGGGTTGGAACACTGAGATAAACATAAAGTTGTAAAAGGTCAGATATAAAGTATAACTCCTGCTAAAAGTAAATATTGTGCCTCTGTTTCAGCTGGTGGGTCGTATTATATGATCTCCCGCTCGCTGGGGCCGGAGTTTGGAGGAGCAGTGGGCATCTGTTTCTACCTAGGAACTACTTTTGCTGGAGCCATGTATATACTCGGCTGCATTGAGATTCTCCTGGTACTAACAAACACTGTGCTCTGCATTGCTTAGTAGACTGTTTTTTTTTATCCAATACTGATTAACACAAAAAACACAGCAATTGTTTGGAACCTAGTCATGTGTACTGTATATTTAATGCAAAGATATTACCAATCGCTGAAGCTGTACAAGATCTGAACTTTTTTTTTTTTTCGTTTACCTTGTTGCAGATCTATATAGCTCCACATGCGGCTATATTTAAAATGGAAGGTCTGGATGGACCCGATGCCGAAGCAGCGATGCTTAATAACATGCGTGTGTATGGCAGCATCGTTCTGTCCTTCATGTCCTTGGTGGTGTTTGTTGGTGTGAAGTATGTCAACAAGCTCGCGCTGGTTTTCCTCGCCTGCGTCATCCTTTCCATCTTGGCTGTTTATGCCGGAGTGATAAAAAGCGCCATCGAACCACCAGACTTCCCGTATGCTTGTTTGCTGTACTTCATGTCAGACTCATGTTACCACACACTATTTCAAATAATAAAACTGTATTTTCTTGAGCAATTAAATAAAAGTTGTCTTAGCTGTAGTTTCAGGAATAATACGTGTAAGGTTTCTTATGTAAGAATATTATTAACATAAATAACATTGTTTATGAAGATTTGGACATTTTACACTTATAGATAGATATTGCACTGCCACTAACCGAGCTCCTCGCTCTGTGTAGGATATGCGTGCTTGGCAATCGAACTCTAATGTCTAAGGGCTTTGATATCTGCGCAAAAACCATCGAGTCAGGCAATGGTACAATTACCACCAAACTCTGGAGAATGTTCTGTGATTCGGAGTTCCTTAACGCTACCTGTGATGAATATTTCACCAACAACAACGTTTCTCAAGTGCAGGGCATTCCCGGCATCACCAGTGGCATCCTGGCAGGTGAGAAAGAACTGTGAAGCTGCTGCTAAAATAGTGGAAGGTAGTGTTGTTCAACTCGAGATCCCATGGATTATTCAGTCTCAATTAATGTATGTCATAAACCTACAATCTGGCCTACAAAAATTGTTTTTTTACACTAAGACCAGAATCTAATTTTTATGAACAAGTCTCTGCACGAAATGTTTTTGTACATGAAAAACTTAAAATCCAATACAGCTGTGCTATATAATAATTATCATTATTATTATTATGTAACAATATATAATTTTGAATACAGGTTGACTTGTTTTAATGAATTACTGGAATTGCATAGGTATGTATAGATTGGTGGTATACATATAAACATTTACTATAGAAAAATCATTACATAAAATTATGTTCTTATCTAAAAAAAATGCTTAGTCATTAGTAGGCCAGGGCTGAATCTAGACCATTTACATTTCCAGTGATTATGTTTCAAAATACTTTATCCTGTGATATTCAAACTCATGTAGCACACCTGAATTTGGTTTTATGTCGTCTCATTTGATCATGCTTAACATGTCCTCAACATGTCCAAAGACTATATTTTGTGTAGTTATTTGACAAAATGAAAGTACCAATGTGGGGTTATTTTGCTAATTTGATAGAAATCCCATGTCATGTGAGGACAATACTATGACCAACAAATTAACACATCTGAGCATCTGGTCTTACTTGGACTCAGTCATGTGTGTTATTGGTCTTCACCCAACTGTCAAACTCTGTTTTGGCTCAGACACTATTGGTCGTGACACAGCATTAAAGAAGCCTTGCACACTTCTTCTTCAGTGCTTTAGTCAATTACCAGTTCAATAGCACTGATTGTAATATATGGTTAATTAAATTCAAGCATAAAAAAAACAGTATGGGGCTTCAGACTGGTGCAGTGGTTTAAGTATTTAAACTATCATCAGGAAAATATCTGTTAAATGTAGAAAAAAATCAAGGAAGGTGCGTTACAGTCAGATTTATCATCTGACATGACTCCTGTATGGTTTCCTGTATAATGTTAACACCATGCAATTTGATGATGATGATTATATAATCAATGTTTTTTATAAATATTTTAAAGAACTGTGGGTTAACCGCTCAAGAACTTTTATACCGTTTTCATAATGTCTTAATATATTAGTTGAATTAACATTCGAACAGAAGAATATGTAGCTTAGAAAGTGCTGACAATGAACTACTTCTCTTTGATAGAGAATCTCTTTAGCACCTTCATGTCGAAGAATGACATCTTAGAGAAGCGAGGTGTTGCTTCCGTGGCTGACCCCGACGCTCCATTAACCAACACGAACCGTTATGTGCTAGCAGACATCACCAGCTTCTTCACCCTGCTGGTGGGCATCTACTTCCCCTCTGTCACAGGTCAGTACAAGTTCATTAGGGATTAGAGACACTTCTTTCTTATTGAAATGGAGGATTTATGAAGCAAGATCCTAATATTTGACTCTTTTTTAACACTGGAATAATTGCTTATGTTTGGTGTGTACAACCTTTAGCTTTGTCTTGACTTTAGATGTTCTGTCTCACTTCCATTAGCATACAATGGTCTACGTCAACAAAATGATTAAATGGTTTATCATGCTGAATAATGCATAGTAAAAAATTTTATCTATTGTATTTTTCTGTGATTTATCTTTCAAGTCATTGAGGTGTAAATCGAAATCATTCGACTCGGGTGTTTTCGCTTTACAGACAGCCAGTTTTATTTAAAAGCGTCTATTTTTTCGGCCTTAGTCGGGGGCACCACTATGTAAATGAAATGTGTTCTTAGCTCAATAATGGTGATGGTGTGTGTGTTTGTGTGTGTGTGTGTGTGTGTGTGTGTGTGTGTGTGTGTGTGTGTGTGTGTGTGTGTGTGTGTGTGCATGTGTTTGCATGTTGACAGCAGTGAATTGCTGTGCTCCTGGCAGCACTGCATCAGCACAATTTGACAAGATTACAGTGGTTTTCATGACTTCTGTCAGTCAAACACACACATACACACATGCACACACTGAGCATGTGCACATGCACAACCTGCAATCTAATCAGATGTCCAAAACAGTGTACCATATGATAATACACTTAAAAATGTTCCTAAATTCTTCAGTGGTGTTCATTTGTAATATGTTATCGTTTCTATAAGTCCTTCGCAGTGACACTGATATAACCTTAGCCTAACAATAATCACATTTTATTCGATTTTTTTGTACAAAATATAAAAAAATAATTTTTTAATTATGAATATAGCAATACTGTATTCTGTAAGTAGGCAATTACTTGGATTAATGGATGGAGTCGGCAGTCTCTGTGAATTTTCGGCTACGGAAATGTTTCCAGTATGAAGGAGTTTGCTTTGTCTGATTCCACAGCGATATGACAAGCTTGGATTTGTAATCATTTCTTGCAATGTGTACATCATAGGTATCATGGCTGGCTCCAACCGCTCTGGTGATCTGCAGGATGCTCAGAAGTCCATCCCGATTGGCACAATCCTGGCCATCTCCACTACCTCTTTTATATGTATCCTTAGCAACCTACATTCCTTGCAGAAAAAGAAAATGTGTGTTTTGGAATACCTGATTAATACTGATTAATAGTAATAATAATGTCAGATTAGTTCTCCTAAGCGCCGTCTCTGTCAGACATGTCCAGCGTGATTCTATTTGGAGCATGTGTTGAGGGAGTGGTGCTGAGAGACAAGTAAGGAACTCGCTTACATACTGAATATATGCTTTTACTCTCCATTTTCTGCACATTTCAACTCAGAATGTTCTCCTTTTTATTCAAATTTTATTCTATTTAATGTACAAAACAAATTCAGACTTAAATAAAAAAAAATCTTGTCATTTTGCTACGTACAGGTTTGGTGAGGGTGTCAATGGGAACCTGGTAATTGGTACACTGGCTTGGCCATCGCCTTGGGTGATTGTCTTCGGTTCATTCTTCTCCACTTGTGGGGCAGGGCTTCAGAGTTTGACAGGAGCGCCTCGTCTATTACAGGCCATTGCCCGAGATGGGATTATCCCCTTCCTCAGGGTGAGTGTGAGAAATATGGACATGTCATTTTAGACTTTACATGCTATTATAATACTTGCACACTTAATATATGCTGTTTGGCAGGTGTTTGGTCATGGGAAAGCTAACGGTGAGCCCACATGGGCACTCCTTCTGACAACCACCATATGTGAGATTGGTATCCTTATTGCCTCTCTTGATGCTGTCGCACCAATCCTCTCTATGTACGTAATCCTATTACCTCTGACGCATTATACATAACCACTTCATCGAGATAAGACTGGCTCTAGTGTACTTTAACTGTAATACACCTTTTCTTTTATTAGAATGAATGCAAAAATATTGTGCATCATGGAATATTGGTTTTAACCTTTAGTTTGTGATGCAGACCAAATAAAATAAATGAATAATGATTGTGGAATTATGGTGGAAAGAAAACATAAAGTGGACTTATTCCTAGGTTTAGTTGAATTCAAGTCAAATTGATGAAGTCAAATTGCTACATATTGTAAGATTTTAAAAGGACAAAAATCGTGGGTTTACACTAGATGTAGGTTTAGATTAACTCTTTGGGGAAACCATAATGGTATCTATTGGACAGAAGGTCGGAAGGTATATATATCAGGCTCATTATAACTGTCGACGTAACTGTAATGCCATGTTGTTCCTTTCACACAGGTTTTTCTTGATGTGCTACATGTTCGTGAACCTGGCTTGTGCTCTGCAGACGCTCCTCAGAACACCAAACTGGAGGCCACGCTTTAAATTCTACCACTGGTTGGTGCAACCTTACACTCACTCGTGTTTAGTTACACAGATTAGTTACACAAAATGTGCCAACAAACAGACTACACATTATAACATTGGATTCTTCTTGTAGGTTTTTTGATCACAATTGTCAATTTTTTAAAGGGGTTCAGAAAGCATAATGTAGGGTGTGTTTATGATCCTAATCAAGGCCAGTATTCACCGCGGCTCAGGATGTTGAGGCTACTCAAGGGGAATGTGTGAATTAATAAAACAAGTGAACTTTTGACACAATTTGTCAGTAATAAAACCACATAAATAAAATGAATAGCAGTAATTGTTTAAGAGTGAACAGGAAACCATTACTGAGTTTTCAAAGTTTTACCCCTAATTTGCTATTATTACACATCTCTAATTAAATGAGGCCAGTATAAATGATCTATAGCAATGGTGTCCATAAAGCAGTAGATTGCATTTTACACTCACCCATAGAATATAGTATTTTCTTTTTTTTAATTAAAGCTACAGTCAGTTGGCTTTTAGAAATTTGTGCCCATAAGCAAAACTTAATAACCAATAAGTCAGGAAAAAGCACTATATGTGTGTGCTGTATAGGGAATTTGTTTAAAACAAGGTAGTGTGCTCAGGCTAGACATGAAATGGAGATACTGGTTACTGTTACCATTCAGAAAGTGGGAAAAAAAAACCCATCCTAAATAGTTTGGTTCCTAATTATTGACAACTGTTATGCAGTAATATACACTATTTTTAACCATTTATAGTTGCATTTAATGTTGTGTAATGTACATCAATCTATAACCTCAAATGACTAAAAGAGTACAAAGGACTTTATTCATAATCTCACACTCCGGTGCTCATGTTAGTTCTCACTCTCCAGAGTTCTGTATTGTTTTAAGATTTATAATTACACTCTTGATGTCACCCAAATGAAGATGGGTTTTCCTTTTGAGTCTGGTTCCTCTCAAAGTTTCTTCCTCATATCATCTGATTTAATTTTTCCCGGCCACAGCCGCTACGGCTGCTCATCAGGGATAAATACACAGCGTTCACCTTAACTGTAACTGTTAAATATAGAAATAAACTTGATTTAACTTGACAATCTAGTTAGTTCCTGTCATCATTTGTGTAATTGCAGCGATAACATTCTTTTCTAAAAAGTCGTCCTAAAATTCTGGAAACTGCTTCTAAGATTGGAGACTCCTTCCATATGTCAAATAAATATCTCCTTGATACAATAATTTTTTTAAATTATATAAAAAAAAAAAAAACTATTTTGGTTAAATATGCATTTTTTTCCAAAAAGATTTGTTTTTATCATTAGGCTTGGATTGTGTGGAAAGTCCACCATAATCCCAACACTCCTTGTGAACAAGTTGTTACTATAGAAACAGATTTATTAATTACAGTAATTAACATTAGTACAAACCTATGATTTAAATTACAGCTGGCACTGCTGTCAGAGCTGCTGCTACAGACAATTTATAAACACTAAACCTTTCTGATTTAAAAATTTAACAAAAGGCTCTAAATCGAAAGACTTGTATAACCAAAGCTCTGTAGTTTTTAGTGATTTCCTTATTCAGGAATAAATACCAACATTTACCCTGCTTTATTTCCCTTTTCATCCAGGGCGCTGTCCTTTCTGGGTATGAGCTTGTGTCTCTCCCTGATGTTCATCTGCTCTTGGTATTATGCCATTGTGGCCATGGTCATTGCTAGCTGCATCTACAAATACATCGAGTTCTGCGGGTAAGTGGCCATAAAAGCCCCTGGGACCAAAAACAGACACGCAGCCTGAGGTGTCACCACACACTAGATGAGCCTCTTACTTGGCAAAGTGCTATTATTATCCACTCGTTTGGGCCAGGTTGGCAGTTTTGCCCCTTGCCTCATGCCTTTGTTTTAAGAGGCGCTGGATCAATATGCTGCACTCTGGTATTTAATGCAATTTACGGTGGTGTAAAACCACTGCGGTGTGTACGGTATTAAGATATCGGGTGAGGACAAAGGAATTAAGAGCGCTCTAATCAGTAAGAAAGTGCTTTTAATGAAGCCATGTTGACTCTCTAGGGTATTTTTTTCTCTCTGTTTCAGTGCAGAGAAAGAGTGGGGTGATGGGATACGCGGCATTTCTCTTAGCGCTGCCCGTTATGCTCTGATGAGGTTGGAGGAAGGACCGCCACATACCAAAAACTGGAGGTGAGCAACATCACCATGCACCAACAACATGCAATCATCAGCAGTTCCTTCCAATTAAATGATATATAGCCAGTCCAAATAAATTCTGATAATGATACATGGACATAATTTTTTTAATGTTCTCAGGACCTACCAAGAACATCTGCCTGCAATTTTAGAAACAACTTGACCAATAAGAATAAGGGGAAGCAAATATATTGATATTATTGTAAAACCATCTTCTAAAGTAATTTACAGAAATGACAAATTACAAATGTTCTGTCTCCCTCAGACCACAGATCATGGTGCTGGTTGGGTTGGATGCTGAGCAGAATGTGGAGCAGCCACGCCTCCTCTCACTGACCAATCAACTCAAGGCAGGCAAAGGCTTGACCATCGTGGGTGCTTGTGTTGAGGGAACATACCTTAACAATCACCCTGAAGCACAGAAAGCAGAACAGGTCAGCATGTAAATGTTCTCACACACACACACACACACACACACACACACACACACACACACACACACACACAAATTCACACATGAAATCCCCAAAAATATCAGTGTACATCAAATACCTCTGCTTCGGCTTCTTAGTCCCTGAGGAAGCTAATGGAGACAGAGAGGGTGAAGGGATTCAGTCAAGTGGTGATCTCCTCCAATCTACGTGATGCCACCTCTCATCTGATCCAAGCCGGAGGTCTCGGCGGTTTACGCCACAACACTGTGGTCATCGGCTTCCCGAAGAACTGGAAGCAACACGAGGACAACCGGCAACTAAGGAATTTCATTGGTATGACACTGAGCTTCTATGTACAGTTTATACACTATACAGACAAATGTATTAGGGCACCTGACTTTCCCATATGTGGTTCTTTCCCAAACTGTTATTGCAAAGTTGAAGGCATACATTTGTTTTTGGATGTCTTTGAATGTGGTAGCCTGAAAATCTAGGGTTGAACTTAGAGACCCAAAACTGTTCCAGCATTACAATGTCCTTTCACACCAAGCAAACTTCATGAAGATATGCTTTGCATGGGTTGGAGTAGAAGATCTCCTGCTATAGAGATCTGATCTCAGCACTTTTGGAACACTGACTGCACCCCAGGCCCCCTCCCCTCGACTACATCAGTACCTGACTTAACTAATAACTTTGTGCCTAAATGACCGCAAATCTAGAGCACACTCCAAAATCTAGTAGAACATCTTCCCAGGAAAGTGGAGGAAAACATAAGAGCAAATAAGAAACTAAATGTGGAATGTGATGCTCAAAAAAAAACACATACCTTACTTATGACCAGGTATCTGCAAACTTTTGGCAATATAGTGCACTAGTATAGAGAAGTGTTCAATACAAAAATGTATGGAATTTGGCAGACACCCTTTTCCAGAGTAATTTACATTTATCTCATTCATACAGCTATGAAGTTAGGGGCCTTGCTCAGGGGCCCAGGAGTGGCAACTTAGTGTGGCTGCGATTTGAACTCTCGATCTTCAGATCCAAAGTCCCTTAATGCTTTTAACACTAAGCCACCACCATCCCGACAAGTGATAGTAAAAATTCTGTTATAATTGAAGATTTTTTTTAATGATCCTAATGGAGAAAGTTACCATTCAAAATGTACTGGCACTAATTTTGCATTTTGTCTGTTTCAATTAATATTAATGTTGCTAAATGTTGAGATGAAGATGAGATTTTGCAGCAGTTTAGCAATTTTTTTTTATAGATAAACTGTTCCTGTCAGACTTCTATTTCTATTAAGAAAAAAAAAAACCTTATAATAAAAAAAAAAAATTACCTTTTAAATGGCAAATCCAAAATGCATTAATGTATTAGGTGTTTCTCCTTTTTAGAGGTTGTGAGGGAGACCACGGCGGCTCACTTGGCTCTTCTGGTACCAAAAAACATTGCTGCATATCCGTCCAATGGCGAGCGCTTCTCTGAGGGCCACATCGACGTCTGGTGGGTTGTCCATGATGGAGGAATGCTTATGCTCCTGCCTTTCTTGCTGCGCCAGCATAAGGTACCCATGAAACCTGCTCTCATGTTTTAGGGTCAGTCTACACTCTGGATATTAGGAAATAAAAGCTAAAAGCTTTTTGTTGTTGTTGTTTTTTTAATTATGATACTTTCAAATTTTTTATTTTGCTCTGTAGAAGCATTTCTCATCTTTAATTTCTTGATAATAGCTGAGTTGAAGAGAAAGGATATGAAATTATTATTATTGTATTAAGGGTTTTTTTTTCTCACCCCAAAAGTGCATCAATTTAACAAGAATTAGGGACTAAAAAGGTTATTGTTAAAATTATATTGTATAAAATAGCATCTGTTATGTAAAATATTTGTGGGCATGCTGTAACGGCACAATGGAGGATATGTGTGGTTTAAGTGTAGATATTGGAAATGTTTTTTTGTGGCCTAATGCACTAATGCAACTATAAATATTTTAATATTTTAATATTAAATGTCGTTTTTTATTGCGGTCCTGTTTTTTTTCTCTCTCATTAAGCTATTATGACAGAAAATGTAGCTAAGTTTAAGTTAATGAGAAAATGGATTGGGGAAAAAAATGGAAAATTGCCTTGCAGCTGGCAAGAGTCCGAGTTGCTGCTTTAGACATTTAATCCCACCTTCTGACCAATCAGAATTGAGAGTTCTACAGTGCTGTGGTTAACTGATTGCATCATCACACCCTTAATACAATAACTAATAGGTTGGGTTTTTCATATTGTCAAATAAGCCAGTGTGTGTGTGTGTGTGTGTGTGTGTGTGTGTGTGTGTGTGTGTGTGTGTGTGTGTGTGTGTGTGTGTGTGTTTAGGTGTGGAGGAAATGCAAAATGCGCATCTTTACCGTGGCTCAGATGGATGACAACAGCATTCAGATGAAGAAGGACGTGATGACCTTCCTCTACCACCTGCGACTCGATGCTGAGGTGGAGGTGGTGGAGATGGTGAGATGCAAAACTTTACAAACATATAAATTTACGCACATGCACAGAAACATACTGACTTTTTCTCACCCTGTGCCCAAAGCATGACAGTGATATCTCAGCATACACCTACGAGAAGACTCTGGTAATGGAACAGAGGTCACAGATCCTTAAAGAGATGCACCTCACCAAGAACGAATGGGAGAGAGAGGTACCCC